>OY856409.1:1568990571-1569220571 GCA_963693085.1 Alisma plantago-aquatica | reverse complement strand
TGGTACTATCCAACACATGTGAAGCAAATTCCATTGTAGAGTTTGAATATGCTACAGATGTAGCATCTATGTGCAAAATTGTGTATCTTGTTGAATAGTGTTCAAGAAGATTCATAGTTCTACACATAGATGCAGCATCTGAAACATATTCAAACTACACAATAGAATTGTTGCACATGTATCTGATATTACCATCATAAGAGATGACTATATCCCAAAGTATAGCCATTAGATCTTTAAACAATGTCCCTAGCTCATACAACCCCATGCACTAAGGTCTTTTGTAATATTATTTAGGGTCCATTACAATTATGTAATATAATTAGACATCTTTTTGCTACCTGCAATATTTTGTAAGTCTATTGCAATTATGTTAGATTTTTGGAAGAGTTTGACTATGATGTATATTTGAAATGTGAATTAAAGAAATGCCATATGTTAAATTTTTGGAAGAGTTGATTGGAATGTGAATTGTGATGTGTATTTGAAATAATGTTGAAGCATGTTGGCATGTTTGTCCATGTATTGTATATATGATTGTTTTTCTTGTAGGTTTTTGGCATGTTGTTAAGCTGTGATGCTTGCATAGAGCCTACTATTGTTCATAACTTTTAGTTCTGAAGCTCCAGGAAGGTATTTGTAGGCATGGACAGCAGGTCTGCAGACCTGTTGCAAAAAAATAAACATATATATTTTCCGTCATTTGTTTGGGAAAAACTGACTACATAGACATTTCACATTGGGGAAATGACAACAACTGACAAAAAATACTTCTTTTTTTACACTGTTCATTACTGATAAATATATTCTTCGATGGGTTTTTCTTTATGAAAACTGACGTGGCATGGACTAACCATCGTCACTGTCGTTGCATAACCGTCGTGATAGGTGCTAGAGAAACTAATATTTTGGCAGTTGCTACATTTTATGTAGTCAGTTTGACTGCAACCACTGGCCGATAACGAAAGTAACACCGTCAGATAAGTTGACCGATGACAAATTTGGTTATTTTTACCGTCGCCAACTTAGGCGTTAGTCAATAACTGACGCTATAAATCTAAAATATTTGAATTTGTATCCCCATTTTGTAGTAGTTATTGAATGCCTGGGTGGGTGAGAAACCAACTTCAGTAGTTGTCTAAAATATTTCCTATATTTATGGGCTGACACAGTGGAAAAATGCTACTTTGAGTGGATTCTTTATACAAAAGTGTTTTGTACTTTGAATTATTTTTTAGGATGATATCGTAGTGTATTACTTTACCTAGTGGCTATTTGGATGGCACATAAAATCCTAGAACTTATAACAGTAATTGGTTCTTATAATTATGGCAATGGTTTGTAAGATTGGTAGGCACACCTCAAGAACAATGTCTAGTGTGGAGAAGCCCGTGGAGCTTGTGCTTTCAGATTGAGATCCGTTGTGTAGATTAAAAATGAAATATCATTTATGACAAATTTTAGACTCTAGCTTGTTAAATAACAAAAATAAGGAGGAAAGTAACTAGATTTCAAAATTTGTCCTCATAGGAATCCCCCTTTTTATCTATGTAGTATTATTCTTTCATACTCACACAGAATTGATGTGATTTGAAACTAGCTAACACAAGTTGTCACCATCTCAACTACTTTAACATGTGTCGGAGGCTTTAACCACTAAAACATGATAATCATAGTTGTCATTTACACTATAATTTTAAGGCCATTTGGATGGACATTTCGGAATGTCTCTAATTAGTGATGTGTGTGGTAAGGGTAACCCAACCTCCTAAAAAAAGAAAATTGATATGTGGATGTTATCTTGGACGACAAATCAGACGAACTTTCATCTGGTAGTGTTGACTTGATTGGTGTCACACGGTACCTAAAAATGAGAGGATTCGTGTTATCTCTGCTATCAATCTGGGCCCCACTAAAAACTGTTGGTTTCTCCAATGTCAAAAAGAAAGAACACAAAGGAGAGAGAGTGTGTCAGGGAGAGTGGGAGGGGAAGTGGAGAAAGGGGAGTGGGTAGAGAGAGTAGGTGCATGAGAGATAAAAAGAACAAATTGCTTTTATTACTAACTTTTGAACCGTAAGAAATTTTTTGACAAAACAAAACTATTGTGTTTCTTATAAAAATACTTTAAAACAAGACCAATGTCAACATATTTTTGATAAAAAAAATAAATGATTTTACTTCCCTCCTACTCCTCATAATTTTTCCAATATTATTCAAATCGTAATGCATCTTTATATGAAATAAAAATTATTGTGTTCTATACAAGAAATAAAGAGATGAAAAAAAATATGCACACAAAGTCTCAGATAAAAAATGGGATGACTCCCTGTCTAGTAGTGCATCACGCCTTATGTATATGGCACACTGCCCAATAAATGAGAATGATAGGAAATTTTGAATAATTGGGAAACGTTAATAGTTGGGAAACATGGGAGAAAGAGGAAGTGAGGAAGGGGAGAGAGAGGAGAGAGAAAAAGAATAAGTTATTATTAATAATATATTTCAAAATATAATCAATTTTTTGACGAAATCAAAACAGTTGTATTCGTTATAAAAAGTATTTTAGAATAAGACCAATGTTGACATACTTTTCATGAAAATAATAAATGACACTACTACCCTCCAATTTCTCGTATTTTTGCTAATATCTTTCAAACTGTAATAAATTTATTGAATAAATAAATACTATTACTTTTTTATAAAAAAAACTTTAAAATAAGACCAATATAAACACTTTTGAAAAAAAATGAATCGTACTACTTCTATCCTATTCTAGGAGAGAGAGAAAAGTAGGTTATTTTTGTTATATCATTCGAACCATAATCAATTTTTCAATGAAATAAAAATAATTGATTCCTTACAAAAAATATTTTATATAAGACCAATGTTAGAGGGAGTGGTTGTAGGAGAAAGATCAAAGAATAAGTTATTATTGGTAATATCTTTCATACCGAAATCAATTTTTTGACGAAATAAAAGCTGATGTATTCGGTAGAATAAATACTCTAAAATATAGTTTTGATGTTATGCCAGTTATCCATGTTATTCCATGCTACTGATGTTATTCTATGTTATTCATATTATTCCATATTACTCAGGTTATTCAAATTTTATGATTTCATGTTATCCATGTTATGATTTTCCAATTCAATGTGCGCTATCTCTGATCCAATTATACGTTATCTTCAACCCAATTGTACGTTAAATTTATGTTTTAAAGAGATAAAATATTTAAAATATGAGGAAATTAGTGACGTACTTTATCTCTGGTCCAATTGTCCATTATCTCATGTTTATATATTTTTAAAGAGAGAGAAAATATCAAAAAGAGGAAGTAGTGTCGTACATTATCTGCGGTCCAAGTATACATTATCTTTGGTCTAGTTGTGCATTGTCTCAGGTTAACATGTGATAATATGGGATAAAATGAGATAATTGAATAATATAGAATAACATGGAAAACATGAATAACATGGATATCATAGATAACATGAAATAATATAGATAACATAGATAATATAGATAATATGAAATAGCATATAGTTTGACATGAGATAACAAGGCATAAACTACCATGAGACAACAAGGGTCACACATGTTATACCACATGTTATTCCATGTTATAACATGGTAACATGGGATACACTTTGACATGGAATAACATGGATAGCATAGATACCATGAAATAACATGGATAACACAGTTATCATGAAATAACATACACTTTGAGATGAGATACCATGGACCATGTTATACCATGTGTTATTCTATGTTATAACATGTTTCCCCATGTGTTATAAAAAGATTATTATTAAAGTAGGTCGGCATTAATCTTGTTTTAAAATATATTTTTTTAGTAACCCATCAGTTTTTATTTTGTTGAAAAATTCATTAGAGTTTGATTGTTATAAGCAAAATAAATTTTCTCTCATCCTTTTTAACCATTTACAATCACATTATTTCTCCTTTTAGATTGTACATTTTATTGTTACACTATAAGACAAAATTGATCTTATTATACTATATTTTTTATAAGAAGTGACGGTGTTTATTTTGTCAAAAAATATGTTACGGTTTGAAAGTTATTAGTAAAATTAACATTTTTTCTGTCTCCTAAAGTCACTCTCTCTACTTACTCCTCTTCCCACACACTCTCTCTCTCATGTGTTTCTGTGTGTTTAACTTTTGGGTAACTTGTTCCTGCATTTGAAAAGGACCTGTAGATAACGACAAGTTGGTCGTCTCGGTTCTCAACTGGTCGTCCGGATAGCTAAATCCAAGAAATAAAGAGAGAGAAATCCAAATTGTAAATTATGACGCCAATTTGTTGGATCTCACCAAGTTTCTATGGGACACAAGCGTTGTTGTTTGCATGTTTTGTCTCACATGTTTTAATGTGGAAGGTATGATTTTAAAATAGGTCTACATTTGACTATGTATACTCCAACATGGACCTCACAAGTCAAGCAATCAGATGTTGTAAGACAAAAGTGGGTATAGAAAATAGGTACAAAATATTTGGATCCACATTTAGGGCTCGTCTGGTTGGGAGTAATACGAACTCACGTTATGAATTTGAAAACAAGAAATTAAAAGTGGTGAACTGTAACTGCATTTCATTAATTTGGTTTGACGCAAATCCAACGTATGTATTTATTTTGTAATTATTTGGTAGTGTCGTTTTGCAGTTGTACGTGCATGGTCTGGACGTCCACCACAGTCTGTTGTAGTAGATTAGCAGTTAAAATGGAGCCAAATATATATAGTAGCCGAGTTTTGAGTGGCCGACGGAATGGAACCGCGCCCATTTCGAGCGCAGTCCGTTTTCCAATTTTTATGTGCAATCTGAGATGGCCGCGCAGTTCGTATTCACGCTGCGGGTTCGAACAATGTGAAACCAAACGAAAAAAGTTGGAACCCATGATGAATTCGAACTGGATATGTCCATTTGTTGCCCAACCAAACGGGGCCTTAACCAAAATGACACGCCTTTTATGCAGCAGCTCCGTATCTGTAGTTGCTAACCGGCAGTCCCAAATGCTCTGTATTGGTACATGCCATTTCTACCAGACGGTTCCTTGCGGGATTTCACATGTGGCTGTCCAAACTGGGGACAAGTATACCAAATTGATCTTTCTTCTTGTACCTATTAGTGCACGATACTTGTTTGTCTATGTAATTGACTTCTAGAAAAACTAGCTGGCAGTGGTTATAGACGTATCCGGGTATGGTGCAAGGTTCCCCGGACAATTAAGGAGTGGTGATCGATCATGTTCTCCGCGGACTTGAAAAAGTGTTGCCTTTTCCGCCCCGATGGTTTGACTTTAGGCCTTTGCTTCTCGACATTAGCTATTTCTCGTGGTCAACGGTTCCAAATGCACGATTCTTCTCATCATTGTGCTCCTCCTATTCGACTGATCTGATTCCTTCGATCAGAAACAATTGGTGCCGTGCACCGTCGTTGTTATCTGCACGACTCCTCTTCATAACTGGCTGCCAAGTGAAAGCTATAGAAAAAGAGAGTTTTGTTGGGTCGTTACTTCATTGGGCACGCATAAAGATGTGCTGAATTTGTATCCTCGCCAAACGGTCAATATCATCCGCACGACTTCTCTTCATAGAGCTTTGCGCGGTGAAAGCTATAAAGGAGTAGGGATACACACTTTCTAAACCGGAATTCATATCTGGTTTCTCGCGAATGAGGGAATTTTCCCCCATCATACATTTCTAAATTGGTTTATACTATACATAAGAAGGGGACTGCCAAAAGAAAGAAACACGTCCCGAAAGATTAAAATATCTACATAAATAAATATATCACAATTAATTAAAATTTGATTAGGAAAGAGAGAGAAAATAGCAGAAGATAATTACAACAAAGCGAATTATTTTTAACAAAAGTACTAGTAAAAATAAAATAATACTAGTATATAAGTAAAATAATACAATACACACAAAAATTAAAAAGTACTCATAAAAATATTACTCAAATAAGTAAAAAAATATAATAAACATAAATTCATTAAAGTACTAAAAAGTAAAAATAGTACTCATAGATAAATAAAATAATTTAATATAAATATGTATAGAAGTACTAAAAAAATAAGTGTCCATAAATAGTACTCATAGATAAATAAAATAATTTAATATAAATATGTATAGAAGTACTAAAAAAATAAGTGTCCATAAATATACAAAACAGTCCAATACATGCTAAAATTTTAGAAGTACTCAAATTAACATAATACTCACGGATCAAATCTTTCTCATTATCATCATACAATAATTCTTTTGTCTTTCCTGGTTAAGAGATAATGTCATAATCTTTCTCTTCTTTTTATTTCTTTCCTCCTTTTCCTTTTCACTCTCTAAACCTAGTTTCAAGCCTCTCCTCCTCCAAAAAGGTTTTCTAGGGTAAGTTGAACGGATGTGCTAGGTGGACAAAAATTTAATTAAAGACAAAATGAAGAAGGGAGGTAACAAATGATTTCTTTCTCTTTTTATATCTTTATGCATGCAAATATGTACAGTTTTGTGTTTAATTTTGTGTCCACATAGTGCATTCCAAAGTTAAATGATATCGATCATTTTCCAAAGCAAAGATAAGAGTTTGCATGCAACTATATAAGTAGAAACGATGGAGCATACTCGGGCTTGCTATTCAACACCGTCGAAAACAAGCCACGCTGCGCCTGTGAGACTTTAGATAGAGGCGGCCAGCTTGTGAATTGTGATTCTTTCGTCGTTCCCGGAGAAGCGCCCCATACTGTTCCCTTCGTCATCCCTTCCTCTTACTCGACCTACTGACTATCTTTTTGAAATAATGGGACACGATAATGTCACCACAGGCCACCCCTTACACCTGCTGTTGATCACATACCCGTCTCAAGGCCACTTGACCCCGGCGGTCGACTTCGCGCGTGCTCTTGCCGATAGCCATGGCGTTGCCATCACGGTGGTTCTTACTACTCCAAGCAACGCCAACAAGCTTCAAATCCCCTCGACAGACAGATGCGGCGGCGGCGGCAAGATCAGCACGCTGATTCTACCCTTCCCATCTCTCACGTCCGGCCTTGGTGGCGTGCAGAACGGCAACTACAGCATCTTCGAGACATCCTTCCGCCAGATCATGCACGCCATGGCCGATCTCCACGGCCCAATCCTAGAGTGGGCCCGTGCACAGCCCCATCCACCGGACGCCATCGTCTCCGACATGTTCCTCGGCTGGACCAACCGCCTGGCGGCTGACCTCGGGATCCCGCGCCTGGTGTTCTGCACGTCTGGTGCTCTTCCTATGATGGTGATCAACTACCTCTGGACAGAGATGCCAATCCGACGCGGCGACGACCGCGACGGGGATCTGTCAGGGATTACTTTCTCGACCCTTCCAGGCTCTCCAACTGTCCCTTGGCGGAAGGTCTCTCCAATGTACCGGTCGTACAGGAAAGGAGATCCGTTGTCAGAGTTTATCAGGGAAGGGTTCGTGGAGAACACGCGCAGCTGGGGTTACGTCATCAACACGTTCGAGGACTTGGAAGGGAAGTACCTCGAAGGCTTGAAGCGAGACCTCGGTCACTCCCGTGTCTGGGCAGTCGGACCGGTGGGTCAACTCGCCACTCGTAACGGTGCTGCAGCAGAGGACGAGTTGGTTGGGTGGCTGGACTCCTGTCCAGACAACTCGGTCGTGTATATCTCGTTTGGGAGCCAGAACGTGCTCCGCCCACCGCAGATGAAGGCCGTGGCGGCGGCACTTGACCGCAGTGGGGTAAGGTTCGTCTGGTGCACGCGGAGCACCGGAAAGGCCGGAGACGAAGCCGGAGAGGTGCCGAAGGGGTTCGAGGAGATTACGGCAGGGAGAGGGGTGGTGGTGAGGGGATGGGCGCCGCAAGTGGCAGTGCTCAACCACCCTGCTGTTGGATCGTTCCTCAGTCACTGCGGCTGGAACTCGGTGCTTGAGGCCGTCGCCGCCGGGGTGGTTGTGCTCACGTGGCCTTTGGGACATGACCAGTTTTCCAACGCCAGCTTGGTCGTCGATGACCTCCGGGTGGGAGCGAGGGCGTGCGAAGGGGAGGCGGTCCCGGATCCTGACGAACTGGCCGCCGCTTTCACCGGTTCCCTTGGACCAGAACGTGAAGCTGAAAGGGTGAGGATGACGGCGCTGCAGCAGAGGTCGGTGGAGGCCATCGGGAAGGAGGACGGCACGTCGCAAAGGGATATACATGCAATGGTCAAGTCTCTCCGGCAGGACCGACGACCGTGACTGCCTATTCTTTCTGGTCCCTTTCCTCCGAGTGGTCCCGAGACTCCCTCCAAACGATACCGCCGTGCCGCTGAAATATGATATTGATCGCTTTGTAATATGATTTTAATTTCCTGCGTCGGGTATTACAATAATCTAGTATTTAAAGACTCCTAATGCATGAACTCTTATCAAAACAAAGAAAAACGCCTCATAGCAACAAAAAGAATAAAACACTTGAATTCGGGTATTATTGTTTCTACTAGGGTCTACTTTATCTCCCGTTGCTCTTTTATACTATCAACCTTTTCTAGGGGACATTCTTGGGATATGCAATCGCACCCCACCTACTTCATGTAGATTTTGTTCTGGAAATTCTAGTAGCTAACCCACATTCGAAACTTATTCCTCGTTTAAGTTCTCGTACGAAATTCCAATTAGGGTTTTATGCTTCATTCACTTTGATTTCATTTAAATTCATGGTCTTGCACGCATTAAAGAGCTAGGTTTTCTTTGTGAATTTGTATCTAGGGTTTACAAAAGAGATCATGCCGTCAAAAACCAACAAGAAAGACTCATTCGTTGTTTTTATATATCCTCCTCACGAACCCTTGTTTTAGTGACCTAAATCAAATCTTTGAATCAGACTTTTCATATAAATACTTAAAATGAATTTCCCAAGTTAATCTTTGAATCACATTCCCAAGTAAATCTTTGAATCAGATCCCTCAAATGATATGAATATTTACCCAAGAAACTTCATGTTCTTGAACCTCCATAGTAGCTCCTCTATCATATTAGCTTCATCCTTGTGACTTAATCATCAAGGTATGGGGTATCTAATCTTGGAATAACTAATGCCTTTATACCGTCAAAATGCATGAGGTTTGAGTGACTATCTAACATAGATATTTTGTATCAACTCTCTGTAAGGTCTTGGATTTTCAAGAAGGGGGCACAATGGAATAACAAAAAAAAAAATCTTCCCTTTATACCCTAGTCGTCGGATCCATCATAGCTATAAAACGTCGGTGAACAAAAGACATAAGAAGGTACAAAGCTTATACCTTTGCACACACTATTTGCCCAACATCTAGATGTGTCTTTTGTTGATGAAGTACTCAATTTTCTGGATCAACCACCAAAATATAGATGGATCAATATGAGATCTCGATTGGCCACCAAGCTATTGAATGGTTGTCTTCTTCTCAGTACCTTGTTTTTTCTTGTGGAACAACTTCTCCAAGCCTCCGTACCTGTGCCTCGACCTCTACTTCATCCACGTGGATGAGGGAGGATTTGGTGCACCACCTTGACTACCAAGTCAAAGAGGAATGTGAGTTGTTGATGATCTAGTTGTCCCCAAACTCCCTTTCTTCTCCTATGTTGGTCAATAATCTTTTATGTTTCTTCCCCTCTCTAAGAGAGAATGTTTGATGACCAACTTGTCTTAAAAGATGTGTCCAACCCTCTGGGACGTCCCCATTTATATAAGAGAGTCATTATCTTTGAAATCCCTATTTTCAATGTCTTTCCTAATCGTAAACCCAAAAACAATCCAACAACAAAAATCTCAGACTAGAATTCTGATCGGTTGACCAAGATACTGGATCAGCCGATTAGAATATTGTTGAGTTATAAAAGGCATTCTAATCAAACGATCAGGTAACCTAATCAGATGCTCAAGTCAGTTTATTTGAGACTTACCCTATTGAATTTATATCTACTGACCATATTACCTGATTGGTTGACTGGACTAGTCCAATGCAAAACTCAGCCCAACAATTTATAATCAATTGATCTATTGACCGGACCAATCTGATTGGCCAACCAGATATTCCAGCCACCCAATTAGATAGGAAATCAACATGTTTATGATTCAAGATCAGCCTAATCATTTGTTCCACTTTGAACTTCAATTTCCATATGTAAACTTATGCGTGTGACACGATAGGTTCCTAATTATGTTGGTAGTAATGTTCAATAGAATGCAAGTAGCCACGTGTCATTACCATCGAAGTAATAAGAATGAGTTGAAGAAAAACTACAATTTATAAAGTGATCGCTGTTACCATGACATATTGTTATGACCCACATTAAAATTAACTAGTAAGTATGATAATCACAACATTAATAAGTTAATTAAGTTGAATTAAGTACACAAGATGCAATTAGTACTTTGATCATATGTTACTAGTTAATTAGGATGATTTATTACTTTGAGGGTGTAGAGGACCTTGTTCTTGAAACGTTGCAAAAAGAATCACTTGATTTGGACCTTCGAGTCAATAGTTATGACATTTTTATGTTTATTGGATTTGGTTGCAATTTTTCCAGTTTTTGGCCTTTTATTTCCTTTCTTTTTCCTTTATTCCTTATCTCTTCTTCTTCCCAAACGAACCAGGAACCGCTTGAGCGGTGCCGACAGAACAGCAGCAGACCGCACCAAGGGCGATTTGAGGGGCAATTTGGGCGCCCTTGGCTCCGATCTAGCAGCACCTGTTTCCCTTCTTCTTCAACTATCTTTCCCTCCTCCAACCTGGCCCCTATCCGCAGCCCTAGCAAGGGCGCCGGCTGACCTGCAACAGGTGCTGCGCCGGCCAATGGCCGTTTTGGGCAGCCAACACCACCAAACGCTCGCCATGATTCTATTTTCGAGGTCCAAGCTTGCAGCCGCAGCTCCCAGCTAGCTTCCTCACCTCAATCACGCCCATGGGCGGCGCCCCTACCTGCCAGAGCAGCAGCAGCTGCAGCAGCGGCCAGGAGCCGCCTTGGGCGCGAGGAAGCACCAAGGAACGACGGCCTAGACTTGAATCCGTAGCTCGAGCAGCGATCGACACCCAATCTAGCAGCTCTTCTTCAACCTAGGGAAACGGCTGCTGTGTGCAGCAGGTCCGAAAAAATTGGGTCTATTCCGAGGTTGAAGGCAACCCCTGTAAGCAATTTCAGTCGAATCCTGAAGTTTCGAACGGCTGTGAGTAGAATCTCACTCTCATCCGCAAGATATAACTGGAATAATTGAATATTTCGATGTCAATGTTTATTCACTAAAATATGTGGATGTGATACACTGTTGATGGAAACCCAATTTACTCTATTAAATGTTGAAATCAGTAGCGCACGACAAATAACTGGACAGTTTGGGTATAAACTCAGGTTGTATAATTTTAGTAATTCGATTGATGCACGATTACAAAGAAATGACGACCATATGAAAAATATTCAAAGAAAACCTAGTTGCACGCTTTAGGTCATATTTAATGAGAATGATTTAATATATACTCAAATTGACACGCTTCTCGAAGATATTATTAAAAATTCCCGATTATTAATAATAATTTGTGCCATGATAATAATTTAACTCTTATTTGAGTTATGAGATGCTCAACTCAAGAAATCATTTGAAATTTCAATTAATATTAATAATTCGTGTCATGATGAGTAATTATAAACTTAATCAAGTTATGCGATGCATAATTTAAGATTAGGGTTGCTGCACATGTTTATATATTAAATCTTGCCATGACAAGTAATTTAATCTTTAATTGAGTTATGTGATGCAAAAGCTAGGACTAGGGTTAATGTGCATGTTTTTTTTGAGGAATTTATTGATAATTTACAGATGCTACCGACGATTACTCATATATCGAGTAATTAACTATGTTAGTGCGTTACAATGTTCAATTGTATGATTTTAGCGTATATGTGCCAAGTTGACCTGAATTCTATTTATTTAAGACTTTTAGTCTGCCTGCATGCATAATAATGTTGATTTCTCAGAAAATTACAAGTGGGCATGTACTTAGTTTATTTAAGAACTTAAAATCTGCATGCATGCTTACTATGTCGAATCTCTTAGCATTTGCAATGCTTGAATAAACTGCTCTGTCAAATTTAGAATGATATTCATGTCATGTTGTAAAGTTCAAGTAAATAGACTCGGTACCATAGAGATACCAAAGCCAAGAACAAGTAACAGAGAGATGCAATGTAGTAAGAGTTTTTATAGAATAATAAAATAATAGATTAAGGGCCCTGACACCGTAGAATCCCTATGAGAGGTCTGCACCTTAGGGATGAAATGACATAACTCTGGCAGCGTCTAGTATACGGGGGTCAGAACACACCCACAGAGCGTGCGGGGAGACGAAGCCCTTGAGGAAGTCTCCTAAGAGAAGATAGGTTGCCCAACATGAACCGGGCGTCCCGATGGTAACCCAGAGGTACCCACATAGCGTACCAAGTTGAGGCCCACAGAGCATCTCAGACCCTCTGCTTGTGTACTCAGCCTAGAGGAGGAGTCTAGTTTACAACACCATAGGAGTGTCGATGCCAAAGAACCAGTTTTCCTGTAGCAGACCAGGACAACATTCAGACTTAGCTATCCCCGGGTGTCGGCTAAGTCTTATACGGTGGGATCGTATTTCGCTACGAGGCTTCATATGTAGAGTACATTGCATATGATCAGGGCATAAGATAAAATATATTCATATAGGTTCACGGAGTTTCTTATAAGTTAAAGAGTTAAGAAAGATTTGAGTTTAGATTCATATCAGTTGTTCTTTAAATGAAATGTTGATAATCGTTGTTATTTAATTATAAATATAGCTTGCAGCAGTTGTTATTTTAATGAGATGATATTTCCTGATATTTAAACTATATTGTTTTAGATCTGCTCAGTGTAGTATTTCTTGCATATTATTCCAAATTATAATCATAAAACGAGTTATCTTTGATGGTTGGGTGAAATTCTATTCACTGAGCCAGTAGCTCACCAACCTACTCAAACATTTTTCAGGTTAGCGTCAACACGAGAAAGTTGAAGGATCGTATCACCCAAGTTCTTAGAAGGTAGTTTGTAGTTAGGTTTAGAGGTCTCTTAGTCCTTTCCCCTCGGTCCTTGGGTGTTATGACCCGTTTCAAAGCTTATCGGTAAGCATAATTATTTGAGCATAATTAAAGTTATTTGAGCTAACCTAAGTTCTCATGTGATGGTTAGTGCATTAATAACTTGATTTAGTTGAATCAAGCACATAAGATCAATTAGTGCATAATTAAGATGATTAAGTTGAGTAAAGAGATTTTTGGGTACAATTGGAATTTTGAACCAGTGAACAGTATATTTAGCATGCTTTCATGCCTTAGGTTTGTAGTGGGC
The DNA here is from genome assembly GCA_963693085.1 of Alisma plantago-aquatica. NCBI lineage: Eukaryota > Viridiplantae > Streptophyta > Magnoliopsida > Alismatales > Alismataceae > Alisma > Alisma plantago-aquatica. The sequence continues at coordinate 1,569,207,173 of OY856409.1, read as the reverse complement.
CTCATTCTTAAAAAGTTGCAAAAAAAAATCACGCTATTTAGACCTCCGAGGAAATAGTTATAAGGATTTTCAGTTCCTGGGTCAATTTGGCAATTTTTCCAAAAAAGTTCCTACTTATAAACGATCATTTTTACTTTTCTTTTCACGATTATCTTCTCCAGCGGTTCTTTTCTGGAGGCGGTGCCCAAAGCAGCCGCTCGACCGAGCAGCATGGGGGGGATGATTCGGGGCGATTTTGGCGCCTTGAGTTGCGACCAGCAGCGCCACCCTCTCCTTCTTCTCCTTCCTCCACCTTCTCCTTCCTCGACCTCGCCCCATCCAAGCAGCCAAGCTGCTAGGGAGCCGGCTAGCAGAGCTGCGGCCAAGCTGCAGCTGCAGCAGGGCGACGGCCAGGGGCTCTCTTGGGCATGTCCAACGCCTCGAATCGACGCTAGTGACTTCGGCTGGGAGCCTACAACTCGAATCTACAGCCATTAGTCACAGATAGCACCTACCCCAGCCACCTTAGCTACTTGGCTGACGGCCAGCAGCAGTAGCTGCTCTTGCACGCAGCAGCAGCAAGGAAGCAACTTGGGGCGCCATCAGTAGGAAATCTACATTTCCTTAGCTCCGATTTTGGGGACCCAGCATGGTGCGCAGCTTCTAGCTAGTTCTAGCCTTGAATTCAAGCATTTCCGCCAATCTGCTATAAGCGTGAAGCTATAGAACGTGAACAGGATACTATAAGGTTGAAGGAAACTAATTTCTGCCCGGAATCAGGTCCTGGACACACCTCCGGACGAATCCGGACAGTCCAAATCGCTGTGAGTAGAATTTCATTCATCTATCATTAATAAATTCATGCGTTTGAATATTTCCAGTTATGTGCGCGAATTACGCTGATAACAGGCGTTATCAGGCATAGGGCAGCGTTTGGCGTCGCCCGACTTTTTATTTCATAAATTGCTTCTAGACACTGCTATATGATTAAATTTAGCATTTGAACAGTACGGATTGAATCAGTAGATTTATATGGTTCATTGGAACCTAAATTGCTCATTTGAATGTTGAAATTAGAAATTCATGTCTGAAAATGGTATAATTTGGGTATGAACCCAGACAATGAAGATTTCTGATAAATTATCAGATGTACGATTTCAAAGTTGATATGAATAAATAAAATATGCATGAAAACCCTAATTGCATATATCTTTTGACGTTAATATGTGTAAATTGATATTTACATAAAATGGCACATTTCTCTGAAATATTACCAGAAATTCTCAAGTAGTGTTATTAAATTGTGTTGTGATATGTAATTAACTCTTAATTGAGTTAAGTGATGCACAAACCAGGATTTGGGTTAATGTGCACGTTTTTCGAGAATTTTAAAGAATTGATAATTGTTGAGTATGATTCTCATATGTGAAGTAAATTTCTTTAATTTGTGCAATAAGATGTTCAATTGCGTAAATTCGTTATGTATGTGCCAAACTGAAATAAGTTGGGTTATTTATGCATTTCTAATTTGTCTGAATGCATGGTATGAGAATTTCTCAGAAATTACAATGATTTGAAATATATTGCTCTATCGGTTTAGAATGACAGTGTATTGTGATCTGATATGAAATCAGTAAATGTGATTTTCCTGTTTAAATGTTTATATGTTAATCAGTTAATAGACTTAGATGCCCTGACACCGTAGAACCCCTTTTGGAGGTCTGTGCCTTAGGGGTGAAACGACCTACCTAGCGTGAGTCTAGATGGTCGGTGGCTCGTGTTCAACAATAATCCGTGCGTGTGTCACGGTGGCACGAGGACAGAGAGGCAGTGTTCAACAATAATCCGTGCGTGTGTCACGGTGGCACTGGAGTAAATAGGGGTTATTCAACAATAATCTGTGCGTGTGTCACAGTGGTAACCCAGACTCTCCGCCTGTGTGCTCAGGTTAGAGGAGGAGTCTAGAGTACACTCTTTGAGAGTGCAGTGAGGCCGTGTGAGCCTGAGAGTCCTGACACAGACCAGGACGGCAGTCAGACTTAGCATTTCCCGGGTGTGTCGCTAAGTCTTGTACGGTGGGTTCGTAGTTCGCTACGAGACTTTATATGCAGAGTACACTGCATATGATCAGGGCATAAGTTAAAAGATGATCACTCAGAATTAAGGTAGATTAATATGAAACTTGTGTATGTTCAGATTTAGAAGTTATAATACTTGTTCTTTAAATGTTCAATATACTTTTCTGCGATAATTTCACTGTTGAATTTGAACTGCTCAGTTTGTTCTTTTATCCACATATTCCTGTTAAATGTAAATTATGGAATTATCCGATGATAGCTAAGTGAAATTTTATTCACTGAGCGAGTAGGCTCATTCCTCTACTCAAACATTTTCAGGTCAGCGACAAATTCCAGGAATCAGAAGGATCTTTTCATTTTAACGCTTAATATGTAGAAGGTATATGTAGTTAGTTTAGTTAGATAGTGGTCTCTTAGTCCTTTCCCCTCGGTCCTTGGGACATGGTGTGGGTGAGAGAGAGTATGTATGGCGAATGAGTAAAAGATGTAAATTAACTGTTATGTTTTACTTTCTGTTAAACAATGTTACATGTTGTAAACTCTGTTTATGTTCTCTAGCCAGTTTAATTGAAATGCTTCCGAAATAGTTTATTATGTTTTAGTTTACAACAATAATCCGGATATCATTACGAGGTTTTAAAAAGAAAAAGTTCTCAGTGATTTGTTTATGTGATAATCCCTCCGTCGCGCTCTAATCTCGTGATTAGTGGTTAGTGTGAGATCGGGGTGTGACATCTTGGTATCAGAGCATAGGTTGAGTATATGAATACTCTAAGTCAAGGTCAGGGGACGATAAGAGACCAATAAGATTAGGACTTAAGCGTCTTCCTTCTAACTGCAATTTTCTAACAGGAAGTGTTCTGTTATACTATTGCAGATGGCAGGAAGAGGATGTGGTCACGAGAACCAAGTAAGGAGTTTATGTTGAATCGTCAGGGATCATTAGGGTCGAAAGATAGAGTTATAAGTGAGAAAAATAAGAAGTGATATGTTTTTAGCTCTGGGAGGTCTGAGTGTTTAGATACCCTGGCCAGGTGTCTGAATACTTAGATTGACCAGTATCGAGCTACTCTGTCTATTCTTCTCTGGATGCCCTGGCCAGGTATGCAGAGGAAGGATAGGATAGAGAGAAACCCTAGAAATTATAGGGTTAAGAAACCGGAAATTTATGTAAGAGTAAGAGATTAAATATAAGATGCGATACAAGTCTTGCTTTATATTACTTATTTGACTAAAAATCACTAGAAATGCTCTTATATGCATGAAATTAGATTTTCAGTTTGTAAAGTAAACATGATTCTTTTATGTTGTTGTGTGTTATGAAATGATTTATTTACTGTTTATATTCTTTGTATTAAGTAGACCAGAAGTTATGTTTAAATGAGTTTGCCCTTAGTGGATATTCTTTCCACATGTTTGAGATTAATAGGAGTTGGTTAATCCTGAGTAGCTCTTGGCTTCAGGATTACAGGTTCGGCCTGGTCCGGCTGGCAGGATGCGTTACTGAGATCTAATGACTCCTATTAATAATATAATAAAAGTAGATTCTGGATAATTTAGACCCGAATCATGGTGAAAAATGTGTATACACTAAGATGTTGAGATGTAAGAGAAAGATTAGAACAACTAAGAATTAGTTGGAACCTCATATGAGCAATCCTTAATTAGAAATAAAGGAACACAATCAGGGTCAGATTAAATTTTATGATTAGGTGAGAAATACCCTTAATGGTACTAATCAATAATGCATAACAAATGCATGGATCCAATACATGACTTGTGAACCCTGGTTGAGGGTGTATCCTTGTGAAACCCTAGTTGAGGGTGTATCATTGCGATTATTTATAGGCAACTTTATAATAAAGTTATGCCTTAAACTAAGATAAGTCCATATCATGTGAGATAGCTGGACAATTCTAATGTGTGGCCTATGCATTATATGCTTAGGGTGAGTATTCTGTGATGGAATGCATTAAGAGGGGAAATACCTTAATACAAGATAAAGTTGGTTAACTCAAGAGGGTCTGAATTAGTGAACCCTAATTCCTGGTTAAGGAATGATGGTATTACTACTGTATCACATGATGTGATAAATATCTTGTATGACTGTTATCATGCCTAATAACCATGCAGGTATGATCCAAGTTTGGGCTGTGACATTTATATACTAAATGTTGATTGGCTTTTTGTGTGTTGATGTTGTTGTTGCTTAATAAAAGTAATAATGTGTACGGATTTTATGAACCATGTGAATAAGTTGTTGCCTAGTGAGAGGTGACAAGATATGAATGACCTTGTGAGCCATGTGTGATGCTTGGGTAACAAGTATCATGTTTATTTGTAGCATTTGTGTTAATAAGTTATGCTAGAGAACTTGGCTGATGTTACATTTCTGTTATATATCTATAGTTCATTGATGATTATTCATATCTGTTGTATTCATTACAAGTAGATGTATGAACTTATGAGATCTAAAGTTTGATTTCAAACTAAGGAAGCAAAGTCACACCCCAATAATGCTATGTTACTGATAAGGACCAAACCCTAGAATGTTTAGAGTTGTAGTAGTTCAAGGGATATCACTAGTGACTTGACCTTGAATACTAGTATCTTTATAAAACAAGATCATACGATTTGCACTATGAAAGGTAACCTAGCACTAATAAAATCCAGGGTTTAAAGTTAGCTAATCTGGAAGGTAGATAGACAATATGAAAATGACTCAGAGAAAAGAGTAAGATATAATTTTGAAATAAATTCTTACAGTAGTAATAAGAAGTTAGTACCATAGAATGAGGAGTATTACTCGTCACATGATCTGGAATTAGTTGTTGTAGTTCATGCTCATAAGACATGACGTTACTGTCTTTATGGTGAGGTGTGCCAGGTGTTTATAGATCATAAGAGCTTGAAATATATCTTTACCCAGAAGGATCTGAATCTTAGACAGCGGAGATGATTAGAATTGATTAAGGATTATGATATAATGATAGATTATCACCCTGGAAATACGAATGTGGTAGCAGATGCTTTGAGCATAATGTTAAGTTCAACAGTTGATGCATTCTCTATTGCATGTTTCGAGAGAGACATGCTAGTAGAAATGTGAAAGTTAAACTTAGACTTAGAGGTGACAAAGTAGAGTGGTTTGATTGCACAGATGCAAGTCAAGCCTATCTTTTATGATTAGATTAAGGAACTACAGTAGGGTGATAGTGAGTTACATCAGATCATGCATGACATGACATGGGGAAAAGACCAGAGTTCATGTTTTCAGATGATGGTGTGTGGTATCAGCGTGACAGGTTGCATGTACCTCGAGATAATGATTTGAAAGAAAAGATTCTTGAGGAAGCACATGCATCAATGTATGCTATGCATTCAGGCAACACTAAGATGTACAGGAATCTCAAGGAGTTGTACTGGTGACCTGATATGATAAAGGATGTAGCTGAGTATGTGACTAGGTGCAGTGTGTGTGTCAACAGGTTAGGGCTGAGCACCAGAAACCTGTAGGTATATTGCAATCTCTTTCTATGCCTGAATGGAAGTGGGAACATATCACAATGGATTTTTTGATAGGGTTGCCCATGACGCCTAGAGGTTGTGACTCGATATGAATGATTGTGGATAGACTAATTAAGTCTGCTTACTTTCTTCATGTTAAGTTAACCTTTGATGTCCTAAAGTTGGCTAAGATATACGTGGATAAGATAGTCAGGTTGCATGATATTCCAGTTTCAATTATATCATATAGAGATCCTAAGTTCACATCTAGGTTTTGGAAATCAGTTGCATCGTGCTTTGGGCACAAAGTTGAGATTCAGTACAACTTTTTACCTACAAGCGAATGGTCAGTCAGAAAGGACCATTCAGACTCTTGAGGACATGCTGAGAGCATGTGTTTTGCATTTCAATGGAAGTTGGGAAGAATACTTGAGCCTTATAGACTTTGCATACAATAATAATCACCATTCTAGTCTTAGTACGGATCAGTATAAAGCTCTATATGGTAGAAAGTGTAGATCACCCATATGTTGGTATGAGGTTGGTGAAAAGCAGATTCTTGGACCCGAGATAGTGGATTTGACCACTGAAAAGATTACTGTGATCAGAGAACAGTTGAAAGTTGCACAGGACAGGCAGGAGAGTTATGCTGAGAAAAGACGTAGACCTCTTGAGTTTGAGGTTGGTGATGAAGTGTACTTGAAGGTTTCACCAGGGAAAGGAGTGCTGAGATTTGGTAAGAGAGGCAAACTGACTCCTAGGTTTATGGGCCTGTATCCTATTATTGAGAGGATTGGACCTGTAGCCTATAGGTTAGAATTGCCATCTGAGTTTTCAAATCTACATGATGTGTTTCATGTATCTATGTTGAAGAAGTGTTACCTTGGTACAGAGAAGATAGTTGACCCAGAACCTGCACAGCTCAGATCAGATGTGTCCTATGTTGAAGGACCGGTTCAGATAGTTGATCAGAGGATCAAGAAACTTAAGAATCGCGAGATACCTTTAGTAAAAGTTTTGTGGAGGAATCATAATCTAGAGGAAGCTACGTGGGAGCTTGAGTCAGAAATGCGTAACAAGTTTCCTTTTCTCTTTTAGGAATTTCGGGACGAAATTCTTTTAAGGGAGGGAGATTGTTATGACCCTTTTCAAAGCTTATCGGTAAGCATAATTATTTGAGCATAATTAAAGTTATTTGAGCTAACCTAAGTTCTCATGTGATGGTTAGTGCATTAATAACTTGATTTAGTTGAATCAAGCACATAAGATCAATTAGTGCATAATTAAGATGATTAAGTTGAGTAAAGAGATTTTTGGGTACAATTGGAATTTTGAACCAGTAAAACAGTATATTTAGCATGCTTTCATGCCTTGGGTTTGTAGTGGGCCTCATTCTTAAAAAGTTGCAAAAAAAAATCACGCTATTTAGACCTCCGAGGAAATAGTTATAAGGATTTTCAGTTCCTGGGTCAATTTGGCAATTTTTCCAAAAAAGTTCCTACTTATAAACGATCATTTTTACTTTTCTTTTCACGATTATCTTCTCCAGCGGTTCTTTTCTGGAGGCGGTGCCCAAAGCAGCCGCTCGACCGAGCAGCATGGGGGGGATGATTCGGGGCGATTTTGGCGCCTTGAGTTGCGACCAGCAGCGCCACCCTCTCCTTCTTCTCCTTCCTCCACCTTCTCCTTCCTCGACCTCGCCCCATCCAAGCAGCCAAGCTGCTAGGGAGCCGGCTAGCAGAGCTGCGGCCAAGCTGCAGCTGCAGCAGGGCGACGGCCAGGGGCTCTCTTGGGCATGTCCAACGCCTCGAATCGACGCTAGTGACTTCGGCTGGGAGCCTACAACTCGAATCTACAGCCATTAGTCACAGATAGCACCTACCCCAGCCACCTTAGCTACTTGGCTGACGGCCAGCAACAGTAGCTGCTCTTGCACGCAGCAGCAGCAAGGAAGCAACTTGGGGCGCCATCAGTAGGAAATCTACATTTCCTTAGCTCCGATTTTGGGGACCCAGCATGGTGCGCAGCTTCTAGCTAGTTCTAGCCTTGAATTCAAGCATTTCCGCCAATCTGCTATAAGCGTGAAGCTATAGAACGTGAACAGGATACTATAAGGTTGAAGGAAACTAATTTCTGCCCGGAATCAGGTCCTGGACACACCTCCGGACGAATCCGGACAGTCCAAATCGCTGTGAGTAGAATTTCATTCATCTATCATTAATAAATTCATGCGTTTGAATATTTCCAGTTATGTGCGCGAATTACGCTGATAACAGGCGTTATCAGGCATAGGGCAGCGTTTGGCGTCGCCCGACTTTTTATTTCATAAACTGCTTCTAGACACTGCTATATGATTAAATTTAGCATTTGAACAGTACGGATTGAATCAGTAGATTTATATGGTTCATTGGAACCTAAATTGCTCATTTGAATGTTGAAATTAGAAATTCATGTCTGAAAATGGTATAATTTGGGTATGAACCCAGACAATGAAGATTTCTGATAAATTATCAGATGTACGATTTCAAAGTTGATATGAATAAATAAAATATGCATGAAAACCCTAATTGCATATATCTTTTGACGTTAATATGTGTAAATTGATATTTACATAAAATGGCACATTTCTCTGAAATATTACCAGAAATTCTCAAGTAGTGTTATTAAATTGTGTTGTGATATGTAATTAACTCTTAATTGAGTTAAGTGATGCACAAACCAGGATTTGGGTTAATGTGCACGTTTTTCGAGAATTTTAAAGAATTGATAATTGTTGAGTATGATTCTCATATGTGAAGTAAATTTCTTTAATTTGTGCAATAAGATGTTCAATTGCGTAAATTCGTTATGTATGTGCCAAACTGAAATAAGTTGGGTTATTTATGCATTTCTAATTTGTCTGAATGCATGGTATGAGAATTTCTCAGAAATTACAATGATTTGAAATATATTGCTCTATCGGTTTAGAATGACAGTGTATTGTGATCTGATATGAAATCAGTAAATGTGATTTTCCTATTTAAATGTTTATATGTTAATCAGTTAATAGACTTAGATGCCCTGACACCGTAGAACCCCTTTTGGAGGTCTGTGCCTTAGGGGTGAAACGACCTACCTAGCGTGAGTCTAGATGGTCGGTGGCTCGTGTTCAACAATAATCCGTGCGTGTGTCACGGTGGCACGAGGACAGAGAGGCAGTGTTCAACAATAATCCGTGCGTGTGTCACGGTGGCACTGGAGTAAATAGGGGTTATTCAACAATAATCTGTGTGTGTGTCACAGTGGTAACCCAGACTCTCCGCCTGTGTGCTCAGGTTAGAGGAGGAGTCTAGAGTACACTCTTTGAGAGTGCAGTGAGGCCGTGTGAGCCTGAGAGTCCTGACACAGACCAGGACGGCAGTCAGACTTAGCATTTCCCGGGTGTGTCGCTAAGTCTTGTACGGTGGGTTCGTAGTTCGCTACGAGACTTTATATGCAGAGTACACTGCATATGATCAGGGCATAAGTTAAAAGATGATCACTCAGAATTAAGGTAGATTAATATGAAACTTGTGTATGTTCAGATTTAGAAGTTATAATACTTGTTCTTTAAATGTTCAATATACTTTTCTGCGATAATTTCACTGTTGAATTTGAACTGCTCAGTTTGTTCTTTTATCCACATATTCCTGTTAAATGTAAATTATGGAATTATCCGATGATAGCTAAGTGAAATTTTATTCACTGAGCGAGTAGGCTCATTCCTCTACTCAAACATTTTCAGGTCAGCGACAAATTCCAGGAATCAGAAGGATCTTTTCATTTTAACGCTTAATATGTAGAAGGTATATGTAGTTAGTTTAGTTAGATAGTGGTCTCTTAGTCCTTTCCCCTCGGTCCTTGGGACATGGTGTGGGTGAGAGAGAGTATGTATGGCGAATGAGTAAAAGATGTAAATTAACTGTTATGTTTTACTTTCTGTTAAACAATGTTACATGTTGTAAACTCTGTTTATGTTCTCTAGCCAGTTTAATTGAAATGCTTCCGAAATAGTTTATTATGTTTTAGTTTACAACAATAATCCGGATATCATTACGAGGTTTTAAAAAGAAAAAGTTCTCAATGATTTGTTTATGTGATAATCCCTCCGTCGCGCTCTAATCTCGTGATTAGTGGTTAGTGTGAGATCGGGGTGTGACATCTTGGTATCAGAGCATAGGTTGAGTATATGAATACTCTAAGTCAAGGTCAGGGGACGATAAGAGACCAATAAGATTAGGACTTAAGCGTCTTCCTTCTAACTGCAATTTTCTAACAGGAAGTGTTCTGTTATACTATTGCAGATGGCAGGAAGAGGATGTGGTCACGAGAACCAAGTAAGGAGTTTATGTTGAATCGTCAGGGATCATTAGGGTCGAAAGATAGAGTTATAAGTGAGAAAAATAAGAAGTGATATGTTTTTAGCTCTGGGAGGTCTGAGTGTTTAGATACCCTGGCCAGGTGTCTGAATACTTAGATTGACCAGTATCGAGCTACTCTGTCTATTCTTCTCTGGATGCCCTGGCCAGGTATGCAGAGGAAGGATAGGATAGAGAGAAACCCTAGAAATTATAGGGTTAAGAAACCGGAAATTTATGTAAGAGTAAGAGATTAAATATAAGATGCGATACAAGTCTTGCTTTATATTACTTATTTGACTAAAAATCACTAGAAATGCTCTTATATGCATGAAATTAGATTTTCAGTTTGTAAAGTAAACATGATTCTTTTATGTTGTTGTGTGTTATGAAATGATTTATTTACTGTTTATATTCTTTGTATTAAGTAGACCAGAAGTTATGTTTAAATGAGTTTGCCCTTAGTGGATATTCTTTCCACATGTTTGAGATTAATAGGAGTTGGTTAATCCTGAGTAGCTCTTGGCTTCAGGATTACAGGTTCGGCCTGGTCCGGCTGGCAGGATGCGTTACTGAGATCTAATGACTCCTATTAATAATATAATAAAAGTAGATTCTGGATAATTTAGACCCGAATCATGGTGAAAAATGTGTATACACTAAGATGTTGAGATGTAAGAGAAAGATTAGAACAACTAAGAATTAGTTGGAACCTCATATGAGCAATCCTTAATTAGAAATAAAGGAACACAATCAGGGTCAGATTAAATTTTATGATTAGGTGAGAAATACCCTTAATGGTACTAATCAATAATGCATAACAAATGCATGGATCCAATACATGACTTGTGAACCCTGGTTGAGGGTGTATCCTTGTGAAACCCTAGTTGAGGGTGTATCATTGCGATTATTTATAGGCAACTTTATAATAAAGTTATGCCTTAAACTAAGATAAGTCCATATCATGTGAGATAGCTGGACAATTCTAATGTGTGGCCTATGCATTATATGCTTAGGGTGAGTATTCTGTGATGGAATGCATTAAGAGGGGAAATACCTTAATACAAGATAAAGTTGGTTAACTCAAGAGGGTCTGAATTAGTGAACCCTAATTCCTGGTTAAGGAATGATGGTATTACTACTGTATCACATGATGTGATAAATATCTTGTATGACTGTTATCATGCCTAATAACCATGCAGGTATGATCCAAGTTTGGGCTGTGACATTTATATAATAAATGTTGATTGGCTTTTTGTGTGTTGATGTTGTTGTTGCTTAATAAAAGTAATAATGTGTACGGATTTTATGAACCATGTGAATAAGTTGTTGCCTAGTGAGAGGTGACAAGATATGAATGACCTTGTGAGCCATGTGTGATGCTTGGGTAACAAGTATCATGTTTATTTGTAGCATTTGTGTTAATAAGTTATGCTAGAGAACTTGGCTGATGTTACATTTCTGTTATATATCTATAGTTCATTGATGATTATTCATATCTGTTGTATTCATTACAAGTAGATGTATGAACTTATGAGATCTAAAGTTTGATTTCAAACTAAGGAAGCAAAGTCACACCACAATAATGCTATGTTACTGATAAGGACCAAACCCTAGAATGTTTAGAGTTGTAGTAGTTCAAGGGATATCACTAGTGACTTGACCTTGAATACTAGTATCTTTATAAAACAAGATCATACGATTTGCACTATGAAAGGTAACCTAGCACTAATAAAATCTAGGGTTTAAAGTTAGCTAATCTGGAAGGTAGATAGACAATATGAAAATGACTCAGAGAAAAGAGTAAGATATAATTTTGAAATAAATTCTTACAGTAGTAATAAGAAGTTAGTACCATAGAATGAGGAGTATTACTCGTCACATGATCTGGAATTAGTTGTTGTAGTTCATGCTCATAAGACATGACGTTACTGTCTTTATGGTGAGGTGTGCCAGGTGTTTATAGATCATAAGAGCTTGAAATATATCTTTACCCAGAAGGATCTGAATCTTAGACAGCGGAGATGATTAGAATTGATTAAGGATTATGATATAATGATAGATTATCACCCTGGAAATACGAATGTGGTAGCAGATGCTTTGAGCATAATGTTAAGTTCAACAGTTGATGCATTCTCTATTGCATGTTTCGAGAGAGACATGCTAGTAGAAATGTGAAAGTTAAACTTAGACTTAGAGGTGACAAAGTAGAGTGGTTTGATTGCACAGATGCAAGTCAAGCCTATCTTTTATGATTAGATTAAGGAACTACAGTAGGGTGATAGTGAGTTACATCAGATCATGCATGACATGACATGGGGAAAAGACCAGAGTTCATGTTTTCAGATGATGGTGTGTGGTATCAGCGTGACAGGTTGCATGTACCTCGAGATAATGATTTGAAAGAAAAGATTCTTGAGGAAGCACATGCATCAATGTATGCTATGCATTCAGGCAACACTAAGATGTACAGGAATCTCAAGGAGTTGTACTGGTGACCTGATATGATAAAGGATGTAGCTGAGTATGTGACTAGGTGCAGTGTGTGTGTCAACAGGTTAGGGCTGAGCACCAGAAACCTGTAGGTATATTGCAATCTCTTTCTATGCCTGAATGGAAGTGGGAACATATCACAATGGATTTTTTGATAGGGTTGCCCATGACGCCTAGAGGTTGTGACTCGATATGAATTATTGTGGATAGACTAATTAAGTCTGCTTACTTTCTTCATGTTAAGTTAACCTTTGATGTCCCAAAGTTAGCTAAGATATACGTGGATAAGATAGTCAGGTTGCATGATATTCCAGTTTCAATTATATCATATAGAGATCCTAAGTTCACATCTAGGTTTTGGAAATCAGTTGCATCGTGCTTTGGGCACAAAGTTGAGATTCAGTACAACTTTTTACCTACAAGCGAATGGTCAGTCAGAAAGGACCATTCAGACTCTTGAGGACATGCTGAGAGCATGTGTTTTGCATTTCAATGGAAGTTGGGAAGAATACTTGAGCCTTATAGACTTTGCATACAATAATAATCACCATTCTAGTCTTAGTACGGATCAGTATAAAGCTCTATATGGTAGAAAGTGTAGATCACCCATATGTTGGTATGAGGTTGGTGAAAAGCAGATTCTTGGACCCGAGATAGTGGATTTGACCACTGAAAAGATTACTGTGATCAGAGAACAGTTGAAAGTTGCACAGGACAGGCAGGAGAGTTATGCTGAGAAAAGACGTAGACCTCTTGAGTTTGAGGTTGGTGATGAAGTGTACTTGAAGGTTTCACCAGGGAAAGGAGTGCTGAGATTTGGTAAGAGAGGCAAACTGACTCCTAGGTTTATGGGCCTGTATCCTATTATTGAGAGGATTGGACCTGTAGCCTATAGGTTAGAATTGCCATCTGAGTTTTCAAATCTACATGATGTGTTTCATGTATCTATGTTGAAGAAGTGTTACCTTGGTACAGAGAAGATAGTTGACCCAGAACCTGCACAGCTCAGATCAGATGTGTCCTATGTTGAAGGACCGGTTCAGATAGTTGATCAGAGGATCAAGAAACTTAAGAATCGCGAGATACCTTTAGTAAAAGTTTTGTGGAGGAATCATAATCTAGAGGAAGCTACGTGGGAGCTTGAGTCAGAAATGCGTAACAAGTTTCCTTTTCTCTTTTAGGAATTTCGGGACGAAATTCTTTTAAGGGAGGGAGATTGTTATGACCCTTTTCAAAGCTTATCGGTAAGCATCATTATTTGAGCATAATTAAAGTTATTTGAGCTAACCTAAGTTCTCATGTGATGGTTAGTGCATTAATAACTTGATTTAGTTGAATCAAGCACATAAGAATAATTAGTGCATAATTAAGATGATTAAGTTGAGTAAAGAGATTTTTGGGTACAATTGGAATTTTGAACCAGTAAAACAGTATATTTAGCATGCTTTCATGCCTTGGGTTTGTAGTGGGCCTCATTCTTGAAAAGTTGCAAAAGAAATCACGCTATTTAGACCTCCGAGGAAGTAGTTATAAGGATTTTCAGTTCCTGGGTCAATTTGGCAATTTTTCCAAAAAAGTTCCTACTTATAAACAATCATTTTTACTTTTCTTTTCACGATTATCTTCTCCAACGGTTCTTTTCTGGAGGCGGTGCCCAAAGCAGCCGCTCGGCCGAGCAGCATGGGGGGGGGGATGATTTGGGGCGATTTTGGCGCCTTGAGTTGCGACCAGCAGCGCCACCCTCTCCTTCTTCTCCTTCCTCCACCTTCTCCTTCCTCGACCTCGCCCCATCCAAGCAGCCAAGCTGCTAGGGAGCAGGCTAGCAGAGCTGCGGCCAAGCTGCAGCTGCAGTAGGGCGACGGCCAGGGGCTCTCTTGGGCATGTCCAACGCCTCGAATCGACGCTAGTGACTTCGGCTGGGAGCCTACAACTCGAATCTACAACCATTAGTCACAGATAGCACCTACCCCAGCCACCTTAGCTACTTGGCTGACGGCCAGCAGCAGTAGCTGCTCTTGCACACAGCAGCAGCAAGGAAGCAACTTGGGGCGCCATCAGCAGGAAATCTACATTTCCTTAGCTCCGGTTTTGGGGACCCAGCATGGTGCGCAGCTTCTAGCTAGTTCTAGCCTTGAATTCAAGCATTTCCGCCAATCTGCTATAAGCGTGAAGCTATAGAACGTGAACAGGAAACTAATCCAAGGTTGAAGGCAACTAATTTCTGCCCGGAATCAGGTCCTGGACACACCTCCAGATGAATCCAGACAGTCCAAATCGCTGTGAGTAGAATTTCATTCATCTATCATTAATAAACTCAGGCGTTTGAATATTTCCAGTTATGTGCGCGAATTACGCTGATAACAGGCGTTATCAGGCGTAGGGCAGCGTTTGGCGTCGCCCGACTTTTTATTTCATAAAATGCTTCTAGACACTGTTATATGATTAAATTTAGCATTTGAACAGTACGGATTGAATCAGTAGATTTATATGGTTCATTGGAACCTAAATTGCTCATTTGAATGTTGAAATTAGAAATTCATGTCTGAAAATGGTATAATTTGGGTATGAACCCAGACAATGAAGATTTCTGATAAATTATCAGATGTACGATTTCAAAGTTGATATGAATAAATAAAATATGCATGAAAACCCTAATTGCATATATCTTTTGACGTTAATATGTGTAAATTGATATTTACATAAAATGGCACATTTCTCTGAAATATTACCAGAAATTCTCAAGTAGTGTTATTAAATTGTGTTGTGATATGTAATTAACTCTTAATTGAGTTAAGTGATGCACAAACCAGGATTTGGGTTAATGTGCACGTTTTTCGAGAATTTTAGAGAATTGATAATTGTTGAGTAGGATTCTCATATGTGAAGTAAATTTCTTTAATTTGTGCAATAAGATGTTCAATTACGTAAATTCGTTATGTATGTGCCAAACTGAAATAAGTTGGGTTATTTATGCATTTCTAATTTGTCTGAATGCATGGTTTGAGAATTTCTCAGAAATTACAATGATTTGAAATATATTGCTCTGTCGGTTTAGAATGACAGTGTATTGTGATCTGATATGAAATCAGTAAATGTGATTTTCCTGTTTAAATGTTTATATGTTAATCAGTAAATAGACTTAGATGCCCTGACACCGTAGAACCCCTTTTGGAGGTCTGTGCCTTAGGGGTGAAACGACCTACCTAGCGTGAGTCTAGATGGTCGGTGGCTCATTTTCAACAATAATCCGTGCGTGTGTCACGGTGGCACGAGGAGAGAGAGGCAGTGTTCAACAATAATCCGTGCGTGTGTCACGGTGGCACTGGAGTAAATAGGGGTTATTCAACAATAATCTGTGTGTGTGTCACAGTGGTAACCCAGACTCTCCGCATGTGTGCTCAGGTTAGAGGAGGAGTCTAGAGTACACTCTTTGAGAGTGCAGTGAGGTCGTGTGATCCTGAGAGTCCTGACGCAGACCAGGACGGCAGTCAGACTTAGCATTTCCCGGGTGTGTCGCTAAGTCTTGTACGGTGGGTTCGTAGTTCTCTATGAGACTTTATATGCAGAGTACACTGCATATGATCAGGGCATAAGTTAAAAGATGATCACTCAGAATTAAGGTAGATTAATATGAAACTTGTGTATGTTCAGATTTAGAAGTTATAATACTTGTTCTTTAAATGTTCAGTATACTTTTCTGCGATAATTTCACTGTTTAATTTGAACTGCTCAGTTTGTTCTTTTATCCACATATTCCTGTTAAATGTAAATTATGGAGTTATCCGATGATAGCTAAGTGAAATTTTATTCACTGAGCGAGTAGGCTCATTCCTCTACTCAAACATTTTCAGGTCAGCGACAAATTCCAGGAATCAGAAGGATCTTTTCATTCTAACGCTTAATCTGTAGAAGGTATATGTAGTTAGTTTAGTTAGATAGTGGTCTCTTAGTCCTTTCCCCTCGGTCCTTGGGACATGGTGTGGGTGAGAGAGAGTATGTATGGCGAATGAGTAAAAGATGTAAATTAACTGTTATGTTTTACTTTCTGTTAAACAATGTTACATGTTGTAAACTCTGTTTATGTTCTCTAGCCAGTTTAATTGAAATGCTTCCGAAATAGTTTATTATGTTTTAGTTTACAACAATAATCCGGATATCATTACGAGGTTTTAAAAAGAAAAAGTTCTCAGTGATTTGTTTATGTGATAATCCCTTCGTCGCGCTCTAATCTCGTGATTAGTGGTTAGTGTGTGATCGGGGTGTGACATCTTGGTATCAGAGCATAGGTTGAGTATATGAATACTCTAAGTCAAGGTCAGGGGACGATAAGAGACCAATAAGATTAGGACTTAAGTGTCTTCCTTCTAACTGCAATTTTCTAATAGGAAGTGTTCTGTTATACTATTGCAGATGGCAGGAAGAGGATGTGGTCACGAGAACCAAGTAAGGAGTTTATGTTGAATCGTCACGGATCATTAGGGTCGAAAGATAGAGTTATAAGTGAGAAAAATAAGAAGTGATATGTTTTTATCTCTTGGAGGTCTGAGTGTTTAGATACCCTGGCTAGGTGTCTGAATACTTAGATTGACCAGTATCGAGCTACTCTGTCTATTCTTCTCTGGATGCCCTGGCCAGGTATGCAGAGGAAGGATAGGCTAGAGAGAAACCCTAGAAATTATAGGGTTAAGAAACCGGAAATTTATGTAAGAGTAAGAGATTAAATATAAGATGCGATACAAGTCTTGCTTTATATTACTTATTTGACTAAAAATCACTAGAAATGCTCTTATATGCATGAAATTAGATTTTCAGTTTGTAAAGTAAACATGATTCTTTTATGTTGTTGTGTGTTATGAAATGATTTATTTACTGTTTATATTCTTTGTATTAAGTAGACCAGAAGTTATGTTTAAATGAGTTTGCCCTTAGTGGATATTCTTTCCACATGTTTGAGATTAATAGGAGTTGGTTAATCCTGAGTAGCTCTTGGCTTCAGGATTACAGGTTCGGCCTGGTCCGGCTGGCAGGATGCGTTACTGAGATCTAATGACTCCTATTAATAATATAATAAAAGTAGATTCTGGATAATTTAGACCCGAATCATGGTGAAAAATGTGTATACACTAAGATGTTGAGATGTAAGAGAAAGATTAGAACAACTAAGAATTAGTTGGAACCTCATATGAGCAATCCTTAATTAGAAATAAAGGAACACAATAAGGGTCAGATTAAATTTTATGATTAGGTGAGAAATACCCTTAATGGTACTAATCAATAATGCATAACAAATGCATGGATCCAATACATGACTTGTGAACCCTCGTTGAGGGTGTATCCTTGTGAAACCCTAGTTGAGGGTGTATCATTGCGATTATTTATAGGCAACTTTATAATAAAGTTATGCCTTAAACTAAGATAAGTCCATATCATGTGAGATAGCTGGACAATTCTAATGTGTGGCCTATGCATTATATGCTTAGGGTGAGTATTCTGTGATGGAATGCATTAAGAGGGGAAATACCTTAATACAAGATAAAGTTGGTTAACTCAAGAGGGTCTGAATTAGTGAACCCTAATTCCTGGTTAAGGAATGATGGTATTACTACTGTATCACATGATGTGATAAATATCTTGTATGACTGTTATCATGCCTAATAACCATGCATGTATGATGAGAGGATGAATATAGCCAAGTTTGGGCTGTGACATTTATATAATAAATGTTGATTGGCTTTTTGTGTGTTGATGTTGTTGTTGCTTAATAAAAGTAATAATGTGTACGGATTTTATGAACCATGTGAATAAGTTGTTGCCTAGTGAGAGGTGACAAGATATGAATGACCTTGTGAGCCATGTGTGATGCTTGGGTAACAAGTATCATGTATATTTGTAGCATTTGTGTTAATAAGTTATGCTAGAGAACTTGGCTGATGTTACATTTCTGTTATATATCTATAGTTCATTGATGATTATTCATATATGTTGTATTCATTACAAGTAGATGGATGAACTTATGAGATCTAAAGTTTGATTTCAAACTAAGGAAGCAAAGTCACACCACAATAATGCTATGTTACTGATAAGGACCAAACCCTAGAATGTTTAGAGTTGTAGTAGTTCAAGGGATATCACTAGTGACTTGACCTTGAATACTAGTATCTTTTTAAAACAAGATCATACGATTTGCACTATGAAAGGTAACCTAGCACTAATAAAATCCAGGGTTTAAAGTTAGCTAATCTGGAAGGTAGATAGACAATATCAAAATGACTCGGAGAAAAGAGTAAGATATAATTTTGAAATAAATTCTTACAGTAGTAATAAGAAGTTAGTACCATAGAATGAGGAGTATTACTCGTCACATGATCTGGAATTAGTTGTTGTAGTTCATGCTCATAAGACATGACGTTACTGTCTTTATGGTGAGGTGTGCCAGGTGTTTATAGATCATAAGAGCTTGAAATATATCTTTACCTAGAAGGATCTGAATCTTAGACAGCGGAGATGATTAGAATTTATTAAGGATTATGATATAATGATAGATTATCACCCTGGAAATACGAATGTGGTAGCAGATGCTTTGAGCATAATGTTAAGTTCAACAGTTGATGCATTCTCTATTGCATGTTTCGAGAGAGACATGCTAGTAAAATGTGAAAGTTAAACTTAGACTTAGAGGTGACAAAGTAGAGTGGTTTGATTGCACAGATGCAAGTCAAGCCTATCTTTTATGATTAGATTAAGGAACTACAGTAGGGTGATAGTGAGTTACATCATATCATGCATGACATGACATGGGGAAAAGACCAGAGTTCATGTTTTCAGATGATGGTGTGTGGTATCAGCGTGACAGGTTGCATGTACCTCGAGATAATGATTTGAAAGAAAAGATTCTTGAGGAATCACATTCATCAATGTATGCTATGCATTCAGGCAACACTAAGATGTACAGGAATCTCAAGGAGTTGTACTGGTGACCTGATATGATAAAGGATGTAGTTGAGTATGTGACTAGGTGCAGTGTGTGTGTCAACAGGTTAGGGCTGAGCACCAGAAACCTGTAGGTATATTGCAATCTCTTTCTATGCATGAATGGAAGTGGGAACATATCACAATGGATTTTGTGATAGGGTTGTCCATGACACCTAGAGGTTGTGACTCGATATGAATGATTGTGGATAGACTAATTAAGTCTGCTTACTTTCTTCATGTTAAGTTAACCTTTGATGTCCTAAAGTTGGCTAAGATATACGTGGATAAGATAGTCAGGTTGCATGATATTCCAGTTTCAATTATATCATATAGAGATCCTAAGTTCACATCTAGGTTTTGGAAATCAGTTGCATCGTGCTTTGGGCACAAAGTTGAGATTCAGTACAACGTTTTACCTACAAGCGAATGGTCAGTCAGAAAGGACCATTCAGACTCTTGAGGACATGCTGAGAGCATGTGTTTTGCATTTCAATGGAAGTTGGGAAGAATACTTGAGCCTTATAGACTTTGCATACAATAATAATCACCATTCTAGTCTTAGTACAGATCAGTATAAAGCTCTATATGGTAGAAAGTGTAGATCACCCATATGTTGGTATGAGGTTGGTGAAAAGCAGATTCTTGGACCCGAGATAGTGGATTTGACCACTGAAAAGATTACTGTGATCAGAGAACAGTTGAAAGTTGCACAGGACAGGCAGGAGAGTTATGCTGAGAAAAGACGTAGACCTCTTGAGTTTGAGGTTGGTGATGAAGTGTACTTGAAGGTTTCACCAGGGAAAGGAGTGCTGAGATTTGGTAAGAGAGGCAAACTGACTCCTAGGTTTATGGGCCTGTATCCTATTATTGAGAGGATTGGACCTGTAGCCTATAGGTTAGAATTGCCATCTGAGTTTTCAAATCTACATGATGTGTTTCATGTATCTATGTTGAAGAAGTGTTACCTTGGTACAGAGAAGATAGTTGACCCAGAACCTGCACAGCTCAGATCAGATGTGTCCTATGTTGAAGGACCGGTTCAGATAGTTGATCAGAGGATCAAGAAACTTAAGAATCGTGAGATACCTTTAGTAAAAGTTTTGTGGAGGAATCATAATCTAGAGGAAGCTACGTGGGAGCTTGAGTCAGAAATGCGTAACAAGTTTCCTTTTCTCTTTTAGGAATTTCGGGACGAAATTCTTTTAAGGGAGGGAGATTGTTATGACCCTTTTCAAAGCTTATCGGTAAGCATCATTATTTGAGCATAATTAAAGTTATTTGAGCTAACCTAAGTTCTCATGTGATGGTTAGTGCATTAATAACTTGATTTAGTTGAATCAAGCACATAAGAATAATTAGTGCATAATTAAGATGATTAAGTTGAGTAAAGAGATTTTTGGGTACAATTGGAATTTTGAACCAGTAAAACAGTATATTTAGCATGCTTTCATGTCTTGGGTTTGTAGTGGGCCTCATTCTTGAAAAGTTGCAAAAGAAATCACGCTATTTAGACCTCCGAGGAAATAGTTATAAGGATTTCAGTTCCTGGGTCAATTTGGCAATTTTTCCAAAAAAGTTCCTACTTATAAACAATCATTTTTACTTTTCTTTTCACGATTATCTTCTCCAGCGGTTCTTTTCTGGAGGCGGCGCCCAATGCAGCCGCTCGGCCGAGCAGCATGGGGGGGATGATTTGGGGCGATTTTGGTGCCTTGAGTTGCGACCAGCAGCGCCACCCTCTCCTTCTTCTCCTTCCTCCACCTTCTCCTTCCTCGACCTCGCCCCATCCAAGCAGCCAAGCTGCTAGGGAGCCGGCTAGCAGAGCTGCGGCCAAGCTGCAGCTGCAGCAGGGCGACGGCCAGGGGCTCTCTTGGGCATGTCCAACGCCTCGAATCGACGCTAGTGACTTTGGCTGGGAGCCTACAACTCGAATCTACATCCATTATTCACAGATAGCACCTACCCCAGCCACCTTAGCTACTTGGCTGACGGCCAGCAGCAGTAGCTGCTCTTGCACGTAGCAGTAGCAAGGAACAAACTTGGGGCGCCATCAGCAGGAAATCTACATTTCCTTAGCTCCGATTTTGGGGACCCAGCATGGTGCGCAGCTTCTAGCTAGTTCTAGCCTTGAATTCAAGCATTTCCGCCAATCTACTATAAGCGTGAAGCTATAGAACGTGAACATGATACTAATCCAAGGTTGAAGGCAACTAATTTCTGCCCGGAATCAGGTCCTGGACACACCTCCGGACGAATCCGGACAGTCCAAATCGCTGTGAGTAGAATTTCATTCATCTATCATTAATAAACTCAGGCGTTTGAATATTTCCAGTTATGTGCGCGAATTACGCTGATAACAGGCGTTATCAGGCGTAGGGCAGCGTTTGGCGTCGCCCGACTTTTTATTTCATAAAATGCTTCTAGACACTGTTATATGATTAAATTTAGCATTTGAACAGTACGGATTGAATCAGTAGATTTATATGGTTCATTGGAACCTAAATTGCTCATTTGAATGTTGAAATTAGAAATTCATGTCTGAAAATGGTATAATTTGGGTATGAACCCAGACAATGAAGATTTCTGATAAATTATCAGATGTACAATTTCAAAGTTGATATGAATAAATAAAATATGCATGAAAACCCTAATTGCATATATCTTTTGACGTTAATATGTGTAAATTGATATTTACATAAAATGGCACATTTCTCTGAAATATTACCAGAAATTCTCAAGTAGTGTTATTAAATTGTGTTGTGATATGTAATTAACTCTTAATTGAGTTAAGTGATGCACAAACCAGGATTTGGGTTAATGTGCACGTTTTTCGAGAATTTTAGAGAATTGATAATTTTTGAGTAGGATTCTCATATGTGAAGTAAATTTCTTTAATTTGTGCAATAAGATGTTCAATTGCGTAAATTCGTTATGTATGTGCCAAACTGAAATAAGTTGGGTTATTTATGCATTTCTAATTTGTCTGAATGCATGGTATGAGAATTTCTTAGAAATTACAATGATTTGAAATATATTGCTCTGTCGGTTTAGAATGACAGTGTATTGTGATCTGATATGAAATCAGTAAATGTGATTTTCCTGTTTAAATGTTTATATGTTAATCAGTTAATAGACTTAGATGCCCTGACACCGTAGAACCCCTTTTGGAGGTCTGTGCCTTAGGGATGAAACGACCTACCTAGCGTGAGTCTAGATGGTCGGTGGCTCGTGTTCAACAATAATCTGTGCGTGTGTCACGGTGGCACGAGGACATAGAGGTAGTGTTCAACAATAATCCGTGCGTGTGTCACGGTGGCACTGGAGTAAATAGGGGTTATTCAACAATAATCTGTGTGTGTGTCACAGTGGTAACCCAGACTCTCCGCCTGTGTGCTCAGGTTAGAGGAGGAGTCTAGAGTACACTCTTTGAGAGTGCAGTGAGGCCGTGTGAGCCTGAGAGTCCTGACGCAGACCAGGACGGCAGTCAGACTTAGCATTTCCCGGGTGTGTCGCTAAGTCTTGTACGGTGGGTTCGTAGTTCGCTACGAGACTTTATATGCAGAGTACACTGCATATGATCAGGGCATAAGTTAAAAGATGATCACTCAGAATTAAGGTAGATTAATATGAAACTTGTGTATGTTCAGATTTAGAAGTTATAATACTTGTTCTTTAAATGTTCAGTATACTTTTCTGCGATAATTACACTGTTTAATTTGAACTGCTCAGTTTGTTCTTTTATCCACATATTCCTGTTAAATGTAAATTATGGAGTTATCCGATGATAGCTAAGTGAAATTTTATTCACTGAGCGAGTAGGCTCATTCCTCTAATCAAACATTTTCAGGTCAGCGACAAATTCCAGGAATCAGAAGGATCTTTTCATTCTAACGCTTAATCTGTAGAAGGTATATGTAGTTAGTTTAGTTAGATAGTGGTCTCTTAGTCCTTTCCCCTCGGTCCTTGGGACATGGTGTGGGTGAGAGAGAGTATGTATGGCGAATGAGTAAAAGATGTAAATTAACTGTTATGTTTTACTTTCTGTTAAACAATGTTACATGTTGTAAACTCTGTTTATGTTCTCTAGCCAGTTTAATTGAAATGCTTCCGAAATAGTTTATTATGTTTTAGTTTACAACAATAATCCAGATATCATTACGAGGTTTTAAAAAGAAAAAGTTCTCAGTGATTTGTTTATGTGATAATCCCTCCGTCGCGCTCTAATCTCGTGATTAGTGTTTAGTGTGTGATCGGGGTGTGACATCTTGGTATCAGAGCATAGGTTGAGTATATGAATACTCTAAGTCAAGGTCAGGGGACGATAAGAGACCAATAAGATTAGGACTTAAGTGTCTTCCTTCTAACTGCAATTTTCTAACAGGAAGTGTTCTGTTATACTATTGCAGATGGCAGGAAGAGGATGTGGTCACGAGAACCAAGTAAGGAGTTTATGTTGAATCGTCAGGGATCATTAGGGTCGAAAGATAGAGTTATAAGTGAGAAAAATAAGAAGTGATATGTTTTTAGCTCTGGGAGGTCTGAGTGTTTAGATACCCTGGCCAGGTGTCTGAATACTTAGATTGACCAGTATCAAGCTACTCTGTCTATTCTTCTCTGGATGCCCTGGCCAGGTATGCAGAGGAAGGATAGGCTAGAGAGAAACCCTAGAAATTATAGGGTTAAGAAACCGGAAATTTATGTAAGAGTAAGAGATTAAATATAAGATGCGATACAAGTCTTGCTTTATATTACTTATTTGACTAAAAATCACTAGAAATGCTCTTATATGCATGAAATTAGATTTTCAATTTGTAAAGTAAACATGATTCTTTTATGTTGTTGTGTGTTATGAAATGATTTATTTACTGTTTATATTCTTTGTATTAAGTAGACCAGAAGTTATGTTTAAATGAGTTTGCCCTTAGTGGATATTCTTTCCACATGTTTGAGATTAATAGGAGTTGGTTAATCTTGAGTAGCTCTTGGCTTCAGGATTACAGGTTCGGCCTGGTCCGGCTGGCAGGATGCGTTACTGAGATCTAATGACTCCTATTAATAATATAATAAAAGTAGATTCTGGATAATTTAGACCCGAATCATGGTGAAAAATGTGTATACACTAAGATGTTGAGATGTAAGAGAAAGATTAGAACAACTAAGAATTAGTTGGAACCTCATATGAGCAATCCTTAATTAGAAATAAAGGAACACAATAAGGGTCAGATTAAATTTTATGATTAGGTGAGAAATACCCTTAATGGTACTAATCAATAATGCATAACAAATGCATGGATCCAATACATGACTTGTGAACCCTGGTTGAGGGTGTATCCTTGTGAAACCCTAGTTGAGGGTGTATCATTGCAATTATTTATAGACAACTTTATAATAAAGTTATGCCTTAAACTAAGATAAGTCCATATCATGTGAGATAGCTGGACAATTCTAATGTGTGGCCTATGCATTATATGCTTAGGGTGAGTATTTTGTGATGGAATGCATTAAGAGGGGAAATACCTTAATACAAGATAAAGTTGGTTAACTCAAGAGGGTCTGAATTAGTGAACCCTAATTCCTGGTTAAGGAATGATGGTATTACTACTGTATCACATGATGTGATAAATATCTTGTATGACTGTTATCATGCCTAATAACCATGCAGGTATGATGAGAGGATGAATATAGCCAAGTTTGGGCTGTGACATTTATATAATAAATGTTGATTGGCTTTTTGTGTGTTGATGTTGTTGTTGCTTAATAAAAGTAATAATGTGTACGGATTTTATGAACCATGTGAATAAGTTGTTGCCTAGTGAGAGGTGACAAGATATGAATGGCCTTGTGAGCCATGTGTGATGCTCGGGTAACAAGTATCATGTTTATTTGTAGCATTTGTGTTAATAAGTTATGCTAGAGAACTTGGCTGATGTTACATTTCTGTTATATATCTATAGTTCATTGATGATTATTCATATTTGTTGTATTCATTACAAGTAGATGGATGAACTTATGAGATCTAAAGTTTGATTTCAAACTAAGGAAGCAAAGTCACACCACAATAATGCTATGTTACTGATAAGGACCAAACCCTAGAATGTTTAGAGTTGTAGTAGTTCAAGGGATATCACTAGTGACTTGACCTTGAATACTAGTATCTTTATAAAACAAGATCATACGATTTGCACTATGAAAGGTAACCTAGCACTAATAAAATCCAGGGTTTAAAGTTAGCTAATCTGGAAGGTAGATAGACAATATGAAAATGACTCGGAGAAAAGAGTAAGATATAATTTTGAAATAAATTCTTACAGTAGTAATAAGAAGTTAGTACCATAGAATGAGGAGTATTACTCGTCACATGATCTGGAATTAGTTGTTGTAGTTCATGCTCATAAGACATGACGTTACTGTCTTTATGGTGAGGTGTGCCAGGTGTTTATAGATCATAAGAGCTTGAAATATATCTTTACCCAGAAGGATCTGAATCTTAGACAGCAGAGATGATTAGAATTGATTAAGGATTATGATATAATGATAGATTATCACCCTGGAAATATGAATGTGGTAGCAGATGCTTTGAGCATAATGTTAAGTTCAACAGTTGATGCATTCTCTATTGCATGTTTCGAGAGAGACATGCTAGTAGAAATGTGAAAGTTAAACTTAGACTTAGAGGTGACAAAGTAGAGTGGTTTGATTGCACAGATGCAAGTCAAGCCTATCTTTTATGATTAGATTAAGGAACTACAGTAGGGTGATAGTGAGTTACATCAGATCATGCATGACATGACATGGGGAAAAGACCAGAGTTCATGTTTTCAGATGATGGTGTGTGGTATCAGCGTGACAGGTTGCATGTACCTCGAGATAATGATTTGAAAGAAAAGATTCTTGAGGAAGCACATGCACCAATGTATGCTATGCATTCAGGCAACACTAAGATGTACATGAATCTCAAGGAGTTGTACTGGTGACCTGATATGATAAAGGATGTAGCTGAGTATGTGACTAGGTGCAGTGTGTGTGTCAACAAGTTAGGGCTGAGCACCAGAAACCTGTAGGTATATTGCAATCTCTTTCTATGCATGAATGGAAGTGGGAACATATCACAATGGATTTTGTGATAGGGTTACCCATGGCACCTAGAGGTTGTGACTCGATATGAATGATTGTGGATAGACTAATTAAGTCTGCTTACTTTCTTCATGTTAAGTTAACCTTTGATGTCCTAAAGTTGGCTAAGATATACGTGGATAAGATAGTCAGGTTGCATGATATTCCAGTTTCAATTATATCATATAGAGATCCTAAGTTCACATCTAGGTTTTGGAAATCAGTTGCATCGTGCTTTGGGCACAAAGTTGAGATTCAGTACAACTTTTTACCTACAAGCGAATGGTCAGTCAAAAAGGACCATTCAGACTCTTGAGGACATGCTGAGAGCATGTGTTTTGCATTTCAATGGAAGTTGGGAAGAATACTTGAGCCTTATAGACTTTGCATACAATAATAATCACCATTCTAGTCTTAGTACGGCTCAGTATAAAGCTCTATTTGGTAGAAAGTGTAGATCACCCATATGTTGGTATGAGGTTGGTGAAAAGCAGATTCTTGGACCCGAGATAGTGGATTTGACAAATGAAAAGATTACTGTGATCAGAGAACAGTTGAAAGTTGCATAGGACAGGCAGAAGAGTTATGCTGAGAAAAGACGTAGACCTCTTGAGTTTGAGGTTGGTGATGAAGTGTACTTGAAGGTTTCACCAGGGAAAGGAGTGCTGAGATTCGGTAAGAGAGGCAAACGGACTCCTAGGTTTACGGGCCCGTATCCTATTATTGAGAGGATTGGACGTGTAGCCTATAGGTTAGAATTGCCATCTGAGTTGTCAAATCTACATGATGTGTTTCATGTATCTATGTTGAAGAAGTGTTACCTTGGTACAGAGAAGATAGTTGACCCAGAACCTGCACAGCTCAGATCAGATGTGTCCTATGTTGAAGGACCGGTTCAGATAGTTGATCAGAGGATCAAGAAACTTAATAATCGCGAGATACCTTTAGTAAAAGTTTTGTGGAGGAATCATAATCTAGAGGAAGCTATGTGGGAGCTTGAGTCAGAAATGCGTAACAAGTTTCCTTTTCTCTTTTAGGAATTTCGGGACGAAATTCTTTTAAGGGAGGGAGATTGTTATGACCCTTTTCAAAGCTTATTGGTAAGCATCATTATTTGAGCATAATTAAAGTTATTTGAGCTAACCTAAGTTCTCATGTGATGGTTAGTGCATTAATAACTTGATTTAGTTGAATCAAGCACATAAGATCAATTAGTGCATAATTAAGATGATTAAGTTGAGTAAATAGATTTTTGGGTACAATTGGAATTTTGAACCAGTAAAACAATATATTTAGCATGCTTTCATGCCTTGGGTTTGTAGTGGGCCTCATTCTTGAAAAGTTGCAAAAGAAATCACACTATTTAGACCTCCGAGGAAATAGTTATAAGGATTTTCAGTTCCTGGGTCAATTTGGCAATTTTTCCAAAAAAGTTCCTACTTATAAATGATCATTTTTACTTTTCTTTTCACGATTATCTTCTCCAGCGGTTCTTTTCTGGAGGCGGCGCCCAAAGCAGCCGCTCGGCTGAGCAGCATGGGGGGGGGATGATTTGGGGTGATTTTGGCGCCTTGAGTTGCGACCAGCAGCGCCACCCTCTCCTTCTTCTCCTTCCTCCACCTTCTCCTTCCTCGACCTCGCCCCATCCAAGCAGCCAAGCTGCTAGGGAGCCGGCTAGCAGAGCTGCGGCCAAGCGGCAGCTGCAGCAGGGCGACGGCCAGGGGCTCTCTTGGGCATGTCCAACGCCTCGAATCGATGCTAGTGACTTCGGCTGGGAGCCTACAACTCGAATCTACAGCCATTCGTCACAGATAGCACCTACCCCAGCCACCTTAGCTACTTGGCTGACGGCCAGCAGCAGTAGTTGCTCTTGCACGCAGCAGCAGCAAGGAAGCAACTTGGGGCGCCATCAGCAGGAAATCTACATTTCCTTAGCTCCAATTTTGGGGACCCAGCATGGTGCGCAGCTTCTAGCTAGTTCTAGCCTTGAATTCAAGCATTTCCTCCAATCTGCTATAAGCGTGAAGCTATAGAACGTGAACAGGATACTAACCCAAGGTTGAAGGCAACTAATTTCTGCCCGGAATCAGGTCCTGGACACACCTCCGGACGAATCCGGACAGTCCAAATCGCTGTGAGTAGAATTTCATTCATCTATCATTAATAAACTCAGGCGTTTGAATATTTCCAGTTATGTGCACGAATTACACTGATAACAAGCGTTATCAGGCGTAGGGCAGCGTTTGGCGTCGCCCGACTTTTTATTTCATAAACTGTTTCTAGACACTGTTATATGATTAAATTTAGCATTTGAACAGTACGGATTGAATCAGTAGATTTATATGGTTCATTGGAACCTAAATTGCTCATTTGAATGTTGAAATTAGAAATTCATGTCTGAAAATGGTATAATTTGGGTATGAACCCAGACAATGAAGATTTCTGATAAATTATCAGATGTACGATTTCAAAGTTGATATGAATAAATAAAATATGCATGAAAACCCTAATTGCATATATCTTTTGACGTTAATATGTGTAAATTGATATTTACATAAAATGGCACATTTCTCTGAAATATTACCAGAAATTCTCAAGTAGTGTTATTAAATTGTGTTGTGATATGTAATTAACTCTTAATTGAGTTAAGTGATGCACAAACCAGGATTTGGGTTAATGTGCACGTTTTTCGAGAATTTTAGAGAATTGATAATTGTTGAGTAGGATTCTCATATGTGAAGTAAATTTCTTTAATTTGTGCAATAAGATGTTCAATTGCGTAAATTCGTTATGTATGTGCCAAACTGAAATAAGTTGGGTTATTTATGCATTTCTAATTTGTCTGAATGCATGGTATGAGAATTTCTCAGAAATTACAATGATTTGAAATATATTGCTCTGTCGGTTTAGAATGACAGTGTATTGTGATCTGATATGAAATCAGTAAATGTGATTTTCCTATTTAAATGTTTATATGTTAACAGTTAATAGACTTAGATGCCCTGACACCGTAGAACCCCTTTTGGAGGTCTGTGCCTTAGGGGTGAAATGACCTACCTAGCGTGAGTCTAGGTGGTCGGTGGCTCGTGTTCAACAATAATCCGTGCGTGTGTCACGGTGGCACGAGGACAGAGAGGCAGTGTTCAACAATAATCCGTGCGTGTGTCACGGTGGCACTGGAGTAAATAGGGGTTATTCAACAATAATCTGTGTGTGTGTCACAGTGGTAACCCAGACTCTCCGCCTGTGTGCTCAGGTTAGAGGAGGAGTCTAGAGTACACTCTTTGAGAGTGCAGTGAGGCCGTGTGAGCCTGAGAGTCCTGACGCAGACCAGGACGGCAGTCAGACTTAGCATTTCCCGGGTGTGTCGCTAAGTCTTGTACGGTGGGTTCGTAGTTCGCTACGAGACTTTATATGCAGAGTACACTGCATATGATCAGGGCATAAGTTAAAAGATCATCACTCAGAATTAAGGTAGATTAATATGAAACTTGTGTATGTTCAGATTTAGAAGTTATAATACTTGTTCTTTAAATGTTCAGTATACTTTTCTGCGATAATTTCACTGTTGAATTTGAACTGCTCAGTTTGTTCTTTTATCCACATATTCCTATTAAATGTAAATTATGGAGTTATCTGATGATAGCTAAGTGAAATTTTATTCACTGAGCGAGTAGGCTCATTCCTCTACTCAAACATTTTCAGGTCAGCGACAAATTCTAGGAATCAGAAGGATCTTTTCATTCTAACGCTTAATCTGTAGAAGGTATATGTAGTTAGTTTAGTTAGATAGTGGTCTCTTAGTCCTTTCCCCTCGGTCCTTGGGACATGGTGTGGGTGAGAGAGAGTATGTATGGCGAATGAGTAAAATATGTAAATTAACTGTTATGTTTTACTTTCTGTTAAACAATGTTACATGTTGTAAACTCTGTTTATGTTCTCTAGCCAGTTTAATTGAAATGCTTCCGAAATAGTTTATTATGTTTTAGTTTACAACAATAATCCGGATATCATTACAAGGTTTTAAAAAGAAAATGTTCTCAGTGATTTGTTTATGTGATAATCCCTCCGTCGCGCTCTAATCTCGTGATTAGTGGTTAGTGTGAGATCGGGGTGTGACATCTTGGTATCAGAGCATAGGTTGAGTATATGAATACTCTAAGTCAAGGTCAGGGGATGATAAGAGACCAATAAGATTAGGACTTAAGTGTCTTCCTTCTAACTGCAATTTTCTAACAAGAAGTGTTCTGTTATACTATTGCAGATGGCAGGAAGAGGATGTGGTCACGAGAACCAAGTAAGGAGTTTATGTTGAATCGTCAGGGATCATTAGGGTCGAAAGATAGAGTTATAAGTGAGAAAAATAAGAAGTGATATGTTTTTAGCTCTGGGAGGTCTGAGTGTTTAGATACCCTGGCCAGGTGTCTGAATACTTAGATTGACCAGTATCGAGCTACTCTGTCTATTCTTCTCTGGATGCCCTGGCCAGGTATGCAGAGGAAGGATAGGCTAGAGAGAAACCCTAGAAATTATAGGGTTAAGAAACCGGAAATTTATGTAAGAGTAAGATATTAAATATAAGATGCGATACAAGTCTTGCTTTATATTACTTATTTGACTAAAAATCACTAGAAATGCTCTTATATGCATGAAATTAGATTTTCAGTTTGTAAAGTAAACCTGATTCTTTTATGTTGTTGTGTGTTATGAAATGATTTATTTACTGTTTATATTCTTTGTATTAAGTAGACCATAAGTTATGTTTAAATGAGTTTGCCCTTAGTGGATATTCTTTCCACATGTTTGAGATTAATAGGAGTTGGTTAATCCTGAGTAGCTCTTGGCTTCAGGATTACAGGTTCGGCCTGGTCCGGCTGGCAGGATGCGTTACTGAGATCTAATGACTCCTATTAATAATATAATAAAAGTAGATTCTGGATAAATTAGACCCGAATCATGGTGAAAAATGTGTATACACTAAGATGTTGAGATGTAAGAGAAAGATTAGAACAACTAAGAATTAGTTGGAACCTCATATGAGCAATCCTTAATTAGAAATAAAGGAACACAATAAGGGTCAGATTAAATTTTATGATTAGGTGAGAAATACCCTTAATGGTACTAATCAATAATGCATAACAAATGCATGGATCCAATACATGACTTGTGAACCCTGGTTGAGGGTGTATCCTTGTGAAACCCTAGTTGAGGGTGTATCATTGCGATTATTTATAGGAAACTTTATAATAAAGTTATGCCTTAAACTAAGATAAGTCCATATCATGTGAGATAGTTGGACAATTCTAATGTGTGGCCTATGCATTATATGCTTAGGGTGAGTATTCTGTGATGGAATGCATTAAGAGGGGAAATACCTTAATACAAGATAAAGTTGGTTAACTCAAGAGGGTCTGAATTAGTGAACCCTAATTCCTGGTTAAGGAATGATGGTATTACTACTGTATCACATGATGTGATAAATATCTTGTATGACTGTTATCATGCCTAATAACCATGCAGGTATGATGAGAGGATGAATATAGCCAAGTTTGGGCTGTGACATTTATATAATAAATGTTGATTGGATTTTTGTGTGTTGATGTTGTTGTTTCTTAATAAAAGTAATAATGTGTACGGATTTTATGAACCATGTGAATAAGTTGTTGCCTAGTGAGAGGTGACAAGATATGCATGGCCTTGTGAGCCATGTGTGATGCTTGGGTAACAAGTATCATGTTTATTTGTAGCATTTGTGTTAATAAGTTATGCTAGAGAACTTGGCTGATGTTACATTTCTGTTATATATCTATAGTTCATTGATGATTATTCATATATGTTGTATTCATTACAAGTAGATGGATGAACTTATGAGATCTAAAGTTTGATTTCAAACTAAGGAAGCAAAGTCACACCACAATAATGCTATGTTACTAATAAGGACCAAACCCTAGAATGTTTAGAGTTGTAGTAGTTCAAGGGATATCACTAGTGACTTGACCTTGAATACTAGTATCTTTATAAAACAAGATCATACGATTTGCACTATGAAAGGTAACCTAGCACTAATAAAATCCAGGGTTTAAAGTTAGCTAATCTGGAAGGTAGATAGACAATATGAAAATGACTCGGAGAAAAGAGTAAGATATAATTTTGAAATAAATTCTTACAGTAGTAATAAGAAGTTAGTACCATAGAATGAGGAGTATTACTCGTCACATGATCTGGAATTAGTTGTTGTAGTTCATGCTCATAAGACATGACGTTACTGTCTTTATGGTGAGGTGTGCCAGGTGTTTATAGATCATAAGAGCTTGAAATATATCTTTACCCAGAAGGATCTGAATCTTAGACAGCGGAGATTGTTAGAATTGATTAAGGATTATGATATAATGATAGATTATCACCCTGGAAATACGAATGTGGTAGCAGATGCTTTGAGCATAATGTTAAGTTCAACAGTTGATGCATTCTCTATTGCATGTTTCGAGAGAGACATGCTAGTAGAAATGTGAAAGTTAAACTTAGACTTAGAGGTGACAAAGTAGAGTGGTTTGATTGCACAGATGCAAGTCAAGCCTATCTTTTATGATTAGATTAAGGAACTACAATAGGGTGATAGTGAGTTACATCAGATCATGCATGACATGACATGGGGAAAGACCAGAGTTCATGTTTTCAGATGATGGTGTGTGGTATCAGCGTGACAGGTTGCATGTACCTCGAGATAATGATTTGAAAGAAAAGATTCTTGAGGAAGCACATGCATCAATGTATGCTATGCATTCAGGCAACACTAAGATGTACAGGAATCTCAAGGAGTTGTACTGGTGACCTGATATGATAAAGGATGTAGCTGAGTATGTGACTAGGTGCAGTGTGTGTGTCAACAGGTTAGGGCTGAGCACCAGAAACCTGTAGGTATATTGCAATCTCTTTCTATGCATGAATGGAAGTGGGAACATATCACAATGGATTTTGTGATAGGGTTGCCCATGACACCTAGAGGTTGTGACTCGATATGAATGATTGTGGATAGACTAATTAAGTCTGCTTACTTTCTTCATGTTAAGTTAACCTTTGATGTCCTAAAGTTGGCTAAGATATACGTGGATAAGATAGTCAGGTTGCATGATATTCCAGTTTCAATTATATCATATAGAGATCCTAAGTTCACATCTAGGTTTTGGAAATCAGTTGCATCGTGCTTTGGGCACAAAGTTGAGATTCAGTACAACTTTTTACCTACAAGCGAATGGTCAGTCAGAAAGGACCATTCAGACTCTTGAGGACATGCTGAGAGCATGTGTTTTGCATTTCAATGGAAGTTGGGAAGAATACTTGAGCCTTATAGACTTTGCATACAATAATAATCACCATTCTAGTCTTAGTACGTCTCAGTATAAAGCTCTATATGGTAGAAAGTGTAGATCACCCATATGTTGGTATGAGGTTGGTGAAAAGCAGATTCTTGGACCCGAGATAGTGGATATGACCACTGAAAAGATTACTGTGATCAGAGAACAGTTGAAAGTTGCACAGGACAGGCAGAAGAGTTATGCTGAGGAAAGACGTAGACCTCTTGAGTTTGAGGTTGGTGATGAAGTGTACTTGAAGGTTTCACCAGGGAAAGGAGTGATGAGATTTGGTAAGAGAGGCAAACTGACTCCTAGGTTTACGGGCCCGTATCCTATTATTGAGAGGATTGGACCTGTAGCCTATAGGTTAGAATTGCCATCTGAGTTGTCAAATCTACATGATGTGTTTCATGTATCTATGTTGAAGAAGTGTTACCTTGGTACAGAGAAGATAGTTGACCCAGAACCTGCACAGCTCAGATCAGATGTGTCCTATGTTGAAGGACCGGTTTAGATAGTTGATCAGAGGATCAAGAAACTTAAGAATCGCGAGATACCTTTAGTAAAAGTTTTGTGGAGGAATCATAATCTAGAGGAAGCTACGTGGGAGCTTGAGTCAGAAATGTGTAACAAGTTTCCTTTTCTCTTTTAGGAATTTCGGGACGAAATTCTTTTAAGGGAGGGAGATTGTTATGACCCTTTTCAAAGCTTATCGGTAAGCATCATTATTTGAGCATAATTAAAGTTATTTGAGCTAACCTAAGTTCTCATGTGATGGTTAGTGCATTAATAACTTGATTTAGTTGAATCAAGCACATAAGATCAATTAGTGCATAATTAAGATGATTAAGTTGAGTAAAGAGATTTTTGGGTACAATTGGAATTTTGAACCAGTAAAACAGTATATTTAGCATGCTTTCATGCCTTGGGTTTGTAGTGGGCCTCATTCTTGAAAAGTTGCAAAAGAAATCACGCTATTTAGACCTCCGAGGAAATAGTTATAAGGATTTTCAGTTCCTGGGTCAATTTGGCAATTTTTCCAAAAAAATTCCTACTTATAAACAATCATTTTTACTTTTCTTTTCACGATTATCTTCTCCAGCGGTTCTTTTCTGGAGGCGGCGCCCAAAGAAACCGCTCGGCCGAGCAGCATGGGGGGGATGATTTGGGGCGATTTTGGCGCCTTGAGTTGCGACCAGCAGCGCCACCCTCTCCTTCTTCTCCTTCCTCCACCTTCTCCTTCCTCGACCTCGCCCCATCCAAGCAGCTAAGCTGCTAGGGAGCCGGCTAGCAGAGCTGCGGCCAAGCTGCAGCTGCAGCAGGGCGACGGCCAGGGGCTCTCTTGGGCATGTCCAACGCCTCGAATCGACGCTAGTGACTTCGGCTGGGAGCCTACAACTCGAATCTACATCCATTATTCACAGACAGCACCTACCCCAGCCACCTTAGCTACTTGGCTGACGGCCAACAGCAGTAGCTTCTCTTGCACGCAGCAGTAGCAAGGAACAAACTTGGGGCGCCATCAGCAGGAAATCTACATTTCCTTAGCTCCGATTTTGGGGACCCAGCATGGTGCGCAACTTCTAGCTAGTTCTAGCCTTGAATTCAAGCATTTCCGCCAATCTGCTATAAGCGTGAAGCTATAGAACGTGAACAGGATACTAATCCAAGGTTGAAGGCAACTAATTTCTGCCCGGAATCAGGTCCTGGACACACCTCCGGACGAATCCGGACAGTCCAAATCACTGTGAGTAGAATTTCATTCATCTATCATTAATAAACTCAGGCGTTTGAATATTTCCAGTTATGTGCGCGAATTACGCTGATAACAGGCGTTATCAGGCGTAGGGCAGCGTTTGGCGTCGCCCGACTTTTTATTTCATAAAATACTTCTAGACACTGTTATATGATTAAATTTAGCATTTGAACAGTACGGATTGAATCAGTAGATTTATTTGGTTCATTGGTACCTAAATTGCTCATTTGAATGTTGAAATTAGAAATTCATGTCTGAAAATGGTATAATTTGGGTATGAACCCAGACAATGAAGATTTCTGATAAATTATCAGATGTACGATTTCAAAGTTGATATGAATAAATAAAATATGCATGAAAACCCTAATTGCATATATCTTTTGACGTTAATATGTGTAAATTGATATTTACATAAAATGGCACATTTCTCTGAAATATTACCAGAAATTCTCAAGTAGTGTTATTAAATTGTGTTGTGATATGTAATTAACTCTTAATTGAGTTAAGTGATGCACAAACCAGGATTTGGGTTAATGTGCACGTTTTTAGAGAATTTTAGAGAATTGATAGTTGTTGAGTAGGATTCTCATATGTGAAGTAAATTTCTTTAATTTGTGCAATAAAATGTTCAATTGCGTAAATTCGTTATGTATGTGCCAAACTGAAATAAGTTGGGTTATTTATGCATTTCTAATTTTTCTGAATGCATGGTATGAGAATTTCTCAGAAATTACAATGATTTGAAATATATTGCTCTGTCGGTTTAGAATGACAGTGTATTGTGATCTGATATGAAATCAGTAAATGTGATTTTCCTGTTTAAATGTTTATATGTTAATCAGTTAATAGACTTAGATGCCCTGACACCGTAGAACCCCTTTTGGAGGTCTGTGCCTTAGGGATGAAACGACCTACCTAGCGTGAGTCTAGATGGTCGGTGGCTCGTGTTCAACAATAATCCGTGCGTGTGTCACGGTGGCACGAGGACAGAGAGGCAGTGTTCAACAATAATTCGTGCGTGTGTCACGGTGGCACTGGAGTAAATAGGGGTTATTCAACAATAATCTGTGTGTGTGTCACAGTGGTAACCCAGACTCTCCGCCTGTGTGCTCAGGTTAGAGGAGGAGTCTAGAGTACACTCTTTGAGAGTGCAGTGAGGCCGTGTGAGCCTGAGAGTCCTGACGCAGACCAGGACGGCAGTCAGACTTAGCATTTCCCGGGTGTGTCGCTAAGTCTTGTACGGTGGGTTCATAGTTCGCTACGAGACTTTATATGCAGAGTACACTGCATATGATCAGGGCATAAGTTAAAAGATGATCACTCAGAATTAAGGTAGATTAATATGAAACTTGTGTATGTTCAGATTTAGAAGTTATAATACTTGTTCTTTAAATGTTCAGTATACTTTTCTGCGATAATTTCACTGTTTAATTTGAACTGCTCAGTTTGTTCTTTTATCCACATATTCCTGTTAAATGTAAATTATGGAGTTATCCGATGATAGCTAAGTGAAATTTTATTCACGGAGCGAGTAGGCTCATTCCTCTACTCAAACATTTTTAGGTCAGCGACAAATTCCAGGAATCAGAAGGATCTTTTCATTCTAACGCTTAATCTGTAGAAGGTATATGTAGTTAGTTTAGTTAGATAGTGGTCTCTTAGTCCTTTCCCCTCGGTCCTTGGGACATGGTGTGGGTGAGAGAGAGTATGTATGGCGAATGAGTAAAAGATGTAAATTAACTGTTATGTTTTACTTTCTGTTAAACAATGTTACATGTTGTAAACTCTGTTTATGTTCTCTAGCCAGTTTAATTGAAATGCTTCCGAAATAGTTTATTATGTTTTAGTTTACAACAATAATCCGGATATCATTACGAGGTTTTAAAAAGAAAAAGTTCTCAGTGATTTGTTTATGTGATAATCCCTCCGTCGCGCTCTAATCTCGTGATTAGTGTTTAGTGTGTGATCGGGGTGTGACATCTTGGTATCAGAGCATAGGTTGAGTATATGAATACTCTAAGTCAAGGTCAGGGGACGATAAGAGACCAATAAGATTAGGACTTAAGTGTCTTCCTTCTAACTGCAATTTTCTAACAGGAAGTGTTCTGTTATACTATTGCAGATGGCAGGAAGAGGATGTGGTCACGAGAACCAAGTAAGGAGTTTATGTTGAATCGTCAGGGATCATTAGGGTCGAAAGATAGAGTTATAAGTGAGAAAAATAAGAAGTGATATGTTTTTAGCTCTGGGAGGTCTGAGTGTTTAGATACCCTGGCCAGGTGTCTGAATACTTAGATTGACCAGTATCGAGCTACTCTGTCTATTCTTCTCTGGATGCCCTGGCCAGGTATGCAGAGGAAGGATAGGCTAGAGAGAAACCCTAGAAATTATAGGGTTAAGAAACCGGAAATTTATGTAAGAGTAAGATATTAAATATAAGATGAGATACAAGTCTTGCTTTATATTACTTATTTGACTAAAAATCACTAGAAATGCTCTTATATGCATGAAATTAGATTTTCAGTTTGTAAAGTAAACATGATTCTTTTATGTTGTTGTGTGTTATGAAATGATTTATTTACTGTTTATATTCTTTGTATTAAGTAGACCAGAAGTTATGTTTAAATGAGTTTGCCCTTAGTGGATATTCTTTCCACATGTTTGAGATTAATAGGAGTTGGTTAATCCTGAGTAGCTCTTGGCTTCAGGATTACAGGTTCGGCCTGGTCCGGCTGGCAGGATGCGTTACTGAGATCTAATGACTCCTATTAATAATATAATAAAAGTAGATTCTGGATAATTTAGACCCGAATCATGGTGAAAAATGTGTATACACTAAGATGTTGAGATGTAAGAGGAAGATTAGAACAACTAAGAATTCGTTGGAACCTCATATGAGCAATCCTTAATTAGAAATAAAGGAACACAATAAGGGTCAGATTAAATTTTATGATTAGGTGAGAAATACCCATAATGGTACTAATCAATAATGCATAACAAATGCATGGATCCAATACATGACTTGTGAACCCTGGTTGAGGGTGTATCCTTGTGAAACCCTAGTTGAGGGTGTATCATTGTGATTATTTATAGACAACTTTATAATAAAGTTATGCCTTAAACTAAGATAAGTCCATATCATGTGAGATAGCTGGACAATTCTAATGTGTGGCCTATGCATTATATGCTTAGGGTGAGTATTCTGTGATGGAATGCATTAAGAGGGGAAATACCTTAATACAAGATAAAGTTGGTTAACTCAAGAGGGTCTGAATTAGTGAACCCTAATTCCTGGTTAAGGAATGATGGTATTACTACTGTATCACATGATGTGATAAATATCTTGTATGACTGTTATCATGCCTAATAACCATGCAGGTATGATGAGAGGATGAATATAGCCAAGTTTGGGCTGTGACATTTATATAATAAATGTTGATTGGATTTTTGTGTGTTGATGTTGTTTTTGCTTAATAAAAGTAATAATGTGTACGGATTTTATGAACCATGTGAATAAGTTGTTGCCTAGTGAGAGGTGACAAGATATGAATGGCCTTGTGAGCCATGTGTGATGCTTGGGTAACAAGTATCATGTTTATTTGTAGCATTTGTGTTAATAAGTTATGCTAGAGAACTTGGTTGATGTTACATTTCTGTTATATATCTATAGTTCATTGATGATTATTCATATCTGTTGTATTCATTACAAGTAGATGGATGAACTTATGAGATCTAAAGTTTGATTTCAAACTAAGGAAGCAAAGTCACACCACAATAATGCTATGTTACTGATAAGGACCAAACCCTAGAATGTTTAGAGTTGTAGTAGTTCAAGGGATATCACTAGTGACTTGACCTTGAATACTAGTATCTTTATAAAACAAGATCATACGATTTGCACTA
Source organism: Alisma plantago-aquatica (assembly GCA_963693085.1). NCBI lineage: Eukaryota > Viridiplantae > Streptophyta > Magnoliopsida > Alismatales > Alismataceae > Alisma > Alisma plantago-aquatica. The sequence continues at coordinate 1,569,167,641 of OY856409.1, read as the reverse complement.
TGAAAGGTAACCTAGCACTAATAAAATCCAGGGTTTAAAGTTAGCTAATCTAGAAGGTAGATAGACAATATGAAAATGACTCGGAGAAAAGAGTAAGATATAATTTTGAAATAAATTCTTACAGTAGTAATAAGAAGTTAGTAACATAGAATGAGGAGTATTACTCGTCACATGATCTGGAATTAGTTGTTGTAGTTCATGCTCATAAGACATGACGTTACTGTCTTTATGGTGAGGTGTTCCAGGTGTTTATAGATCATAAGAGCTTGAAATATATCTTTACCCAGAAGGATCTGAATCTTAGACAGCAGAGATGATTAGAATTGATTAAGGATTATGATATAATGATAGATTATCACCCTGGAAATACGAATGTGGTAGCATATGCTTTGAGCATAATGTTAAGTTCAACAGTTGATGCATTCTCTATTGCATGTTTCGAGAGAGACATGCTAGTAGAAATGTGAAAGTTAAACTTAGACTTAGAGGTGAAAAAGTAGAGTGGTTTGATTGCACAGATGCAAGTCAAGCCTATCTTTTATGATTAGATTAAGGAACTACAGTAGGGTGATAGTGAGTTACATCAGATCATGCATGACATGACATGGGGAAAAGACCAGAGTTCATGTTTTCAGATGATGGTGTGTGGTATCAGCGTGACAAGTTGCATGTACCTCGAGATAATGATTTGAAAGAAAAGATTCTTGAGGAAGCACATGCATCAATGTATGCTATGCATTCAGGCAACACTAAGATGTACAGGAATCTCAAGGAGTTGTACTGGTGACCTGATATGATAAAGGATGTAGCTGAGTATGTGACTAGGTGCAGTGTGTGTGTCAACAGGTTAGGGCTGAGCACCAGAAACCTGTAGGTATATTGCAATCTCTTTCTATGCATGAATAGAAGTGGGAACATATCACAATGGATTTTGTGATAGGGTTACCCATGACACCTAGAGGTTGTGACTCGATATGAATGATTGTGGATAGACTAATTAAGTCTGCTTACTTTCTTCATGTTAAGTTAACCTTTGATGTCCTAAAGTTGGCTAAGATATACGTGGATAAGATAGTCAGGTTGCATGATATTCCAGTTTCAATTATATCATATAGAGATCCTAAGTTCACATCTAGGTTTTGGAAATCAGTTGCATCGTGCTTTGGGCACAAAGTTGAGATTCAGTACAACTTTTTACCTACAAGCGAATGGTCAGTCAGAAAGGACCATTCAGACTCTTGAGGACATGCTGAGAGCATGTGTTTTGCATTTCAATGGAAGTTGGGAAGAATACTTGAGCCTTATAGACTTTGCATACAATAATAATCACCATTCTAGTCTTAGTACGGCTCAGTATAAATCTCTATATGGTAGAAAGTGTAGATCACCCATATGTTGGTATGAGGTTGGTGAAAAGCAGATTCTTGGACCCGAGATAGTGGATTTGACAAATGAAAAGATTACTGTGATCAGAGAACAGTTGAAAGTTGCATAGGACAGGCAGAAGAGTTATGCTGAGAAAAGACGTAGACCTCTTGAGTTTGAGGTTGGTGATGAAGTGTACTTGAAGGTTTCACCAGGGAAAGGAGTGCTGAGATTCGGTAAGAGAGGCAAACAGACTCCTAGGTTTACGGGCCCGTATCCTATTATTGAGAGGATTGGACGTGTAGCCTATAGGTTAGAATTGCCATCTGAGTTGTCAAATCTACATGATGTGTTTCATGTATCTATGTTGAAGAAGTGTTACCTTGGTACAGAGAAGATAGTTGACCCAGAACCTGCACAGCTCAGATCAGATGTGTCCTATGTTGAAGGACCGGTTCAGATAGTTGATCAGAGGATCAAGAAACTTAAGAATCGTGAGATACCTTTAGTAAAAGTTTTGTGGAGGAATCATAATCTAGAGGAAGCTACGTGGGAGCTTGAGTCAGAAATGTGTAACAAGTTTCCTTTTCTCTTTTAGGAATTTCGGGACGAAATTCTCTTAAGGGAGGGAGATTGTTATGACCCTTTTCAAAGCTTATCGGTAAGCATCATTATTTGAGCATAATTAAAGTTATTTGAGCTAACCTAAGTTCTCATGTGATGGTTAGTGCATTAATAACTTGATTTAGTTGAATCAAGCACATAAGATCAATTAGTGCATAATTAAGATGATTAAGTTGAGTAAAGAGATTTTTGGGTACAATTGGAATTTTGAACCAGTAAAACAGTATATTTAGCATGCTTTCATGCCTTGGGTTTGTAGTGGGCCTCATTCTTGAAAAGTTGCAAAAGAAATCACACTATTTAGACCTCCGAGGAAATAGTTATAAGGATTTTCAGTTCCTGGGTCAATTTGGCAATTTTTCCAAAAAAGTTCCTACTTATAAACGATCATTTTTACTTTTCTTTTCACGATTATCTTCTCCAGCGGTTCTTTTCTGGAGGCGGCGCCCAAAGCAGCCGCTCGGCCGAGCAGCATGGGGGGGGATGATTTGGGGCGGTTTTGGCACCTTGAGTTGCGACCAGCAGCGCCACCCTCTCCTTCTTCTCCTTCCTCCACCTTCTCCTTCCTCGACCTCGCCCCATCCAAGCAGCCAAGCTGCTAGGGAGCCGGCTAGCAGAGCTGTGGCCAAGCTGCAGCTGCAGCAGGGCGACGGCCAGGGGCTCTCTTGGACATGTCCAACGCCTCGAATCGACGCTAGTGACTTCGGCTGGGAGCCTACAACTCGAATCTACAGCCATTCGTCACAGATAGCACCTACCCCAGCCACCTTAGCTACTTGGCTGACGGCCAGCAGCAGTAGTTGCTCTTGCACGCAGCAGCAGAAAGGAAGCAACTTGGGGCGCCATCAGCAGGAAATCTACATTTCCTTAGCTCCGATTTTGGGGACCCAGCATGGTGCGCAGCTTCTAGCTAGTTCTAGCCTTGAATTCAAGCATTTCCGCCAATCTGCTATAAGCGTGAAGCTATAGAACGTGAACAGGATACTAATCCAAGGTTGAAGGCAACTAATTTCTGCCCGGAATCAGGTCCTGGACACACCTCCGGATGAATCCGGACAGTCCAAATCGCTGTGAGTAGAATTTCATTCATCTATCATTAATAAACTCAGGCGTTTGAATATTTCCAGTTATGTGCGCGAATTACGCTGATAACAGGCGTTATCAGGCGTAGGGCAGCGTTTGGCGTCGCCCGACTTTTTATTTCATAAACTGCTTCTAGACACTGTTATATGATTAAATTTAGCATTTGAACAATACGGATTGAATCAGTAGATTTATATGGTTCATTGGAACCTAAATTGCTCATTTGAATGTTGAAATTAGAAATTCATGTCTGAAAATGGTATAATTTGGGTATGAACCCAGACAATGAAGATTTCTGATAAATTATCAGATGTACGATTTCAAAGTTGATATGAATAAATAAAATATGCATGAAAACCCTAATTGCATATATCTTTTGACGTTAATATGTGTAAATTGATATTTACATAAAATGGCACATTTCTCTGAAATATTACCAGAAATTCTCAAGTAGTGTTATTAAATTGTGTTGTGATATGTAATTAACTCTTAATTGAGTTAAGTGATGCACAAACCAGGATTTGGGTTAATGTGCATGTTTTTCGAGAATTTTAGAGAATTGATCATTGTTGAGTAGGATTCTCATATGTGAAGTAAATTTCTTTAATTTGTGCAATAAGATGTTCAATTGCGTAAATTCGTTATGTATGTGCCAAACTGAAATAAGTTGGGTTATTTATGCATTTCTAATTTGTCTGAATGCATGGTATGAGAATTTCTCAGAAATTACAATGATTTGAAATATATTGCTCTGTCGGTTTAGAATGACAGTGTATTGTGATCTGATATGAAATCAGTAAATGTGATTTTCCTGTTTAAATGTTTATATGTTAATCAGTTAATAGACTTAGATGCCCTGACACCGTAGAACCCCTTTTGGAGGTCTGTGCCTTAGGGGTGAAATGACCTACCTAGCGTGAGTCTAGATGGTCGGTGGCTCGTGTTCAACAATAATCCGTGCGTGTGTCACGGTGGCACGAGGACAGAGAGGCAGTGTTCAACAATAATCCGTGCGTGTGTCACGGTGGCACTGGAGTAAATAGGGGTTATTCAACAATAATCTGTGTGTGTGTCACAGTGGTAACCCAAACTCTCCGCCTGTGTGCTCAGGTTAGAGGAGGAGTCTAGAGTACACTCTTTGAGAGTGCAGTGAGGCCGTGTGAGCCTGAGAGTCCTGACGCAGACTAGGACGGCAGTCAGACTTAGCATTTCCCGGGTGTGTCGCTAAGTCTTGTACGGTGGGTTCGTAGTTCTCTACGAGACTTTATATGCAGAGTACACTGCATATGATCAGGGCATAAGTTAAAAGATGATCACTCAGAATTAAGGTAGATTAATATGAAACTTGTGTATGTTCAGATTTAGAAGTTATAATACTTGTTCTTTAAATGTTCAGTATACTTTTCTGCGATAATTTCACTGTTGAATTTGAACTGCTCAGTTTGTTCTTTTATCCACATATTCCTGTTAAATGTAAATTATGGAGTTATCTGATGATAGCTAAGTGAAATTTTATTCACTGAGCGAGTAGGCTCATTCCTCTACTCAAACATTTTCAGGTCAGCGACAAATTCCAGGAATCAGAAGGATCTTTTCATTCTAACGCTTAATATGTAGAAGGTATATGTAGTTAGTTTAGTTAGATAGTGGTCTCTTAGTCCTTTCCCCTCGGTCCTTGGGACATGGTGTGGGTGAGAGAGAGTATGTATGGCGAATGAGTAAAATATGTAAATTAACTGTTATGTTTTACTTTCTGTTAAACAATGTTACATGTTGTAAACTCTGTTTATGTTCTCTAGCCAGTTTAATTGAAATGCTTCCGAAATAGTTTATTATGTTTTAGTTTACAACAATAATCCGGATATCATTACAAGGTTTTAAAAAGAAAAAGTTCTCAGTGATTTGTTTATGTGATAATCCCTCCGTCGCGCTCTAATCTCGTGATTAGTGGTTAGTGTGAGATCGGGGTGTGACATCTTGGTATCAGAGCATAGGTTGAGTATATGAATACTCTAAGTCAAGGTCAGGGGACGATAAGAGACCAATAAGATTAGGACTTAAGTGTCTTCCTTCTAACTGCAATTTTCTAACAAGAAGTGTTCTGTTATAATATTGCAGATGGCAGGAAGAGGATGTGGTCACGAGAACCAAGTAAGGAGTTTATGTTGAATCGTCAGGGATCATTAGGGTCGAAAGATAGAGTTATAAGTGAGAAAAATAAGAAGTGATATGTTTTTAGCTCTGGGAGGTCTGAGTGCTTAGATACCCTGGCCAGGTGTCTGAATACTTAGATTGACCAGTATCGAGCTACTATGTCTATTCTTCTCTGGATGCCCTGGCCAGGTATGCAGAGGAAGGATAGGCTAGAGAGAAACCCTAGAAATTATAGGGTTAAGAAACCGGAAATTTATGTAAGAGTAAGAGATTAAATATAAGATGCGATACAAGTCTTGCTTTATATTACTTATTTGACTAAAAATCACTAGAAATGCTCTTATATGCATGAAATTAGATTTTCAGTTTGTAAAGTAAACATGATTCTTTTATGTTGTTGTGTGTTATGAAATGATTTATTTACTATTTATATTCTTTGTATTAAGTAGACAAGAAGTTATGTTTAAATGAGTTTGCCCTTAGTGGATATTCTTTCCACATGTTTGAGATTAATAGGAGTTGGTTAATCCTGAGTAGCTCTTGGCTTCTGGATTACAGGTTCGGCCTGGTCCGGCTGGCAGGATGCGTTACTGAGATCTAATGACTCCTATTAATAATATAATAAAAGTAGATTCTGGATAATTTAGACCCGAATCATGGTGAAAAATGTGTATACACTAAGATGTTGAGATGTAAGAGAAAGATTAGAACAACTAAGAATTAGTTGGAACCTCATATGAGCAATCCTTAATTAGAAATAAAGGAACACAATCAGGGTCAGATTAAATTTTATGATTAGGTGAGAAATACCCTTAATGGTACTAATCAATAATGCATAACAAATGCATGGATCCAATACATGACTTGTGAACCCTGGTTGAGGGTGTATCCTTGTGAAACCCTAGTTGAGGGTGTATCATTGCGATTATTTATAGGCAACTTTATAATAAAGTTATGCCTTAAACTAAGATAAGTCCATATCATGTGAGATAGCTGGACAATTCTAATGTGTGGCCTATGCATTATATGCTTAGGGTGAGTATTCTGTGATGGAATGCATTAAGAGGGGAAATACCTTAATACAAGATAAAGTTGGTTAACTCAAGAGGGTCTGAATTAGTGAACCCTAATTCCTGGTTAAGGAATGATGGTATTACTATTGTATCACATGATGTGATAAATATCTTGTATGACTGTTATCATGCCTAATAACCATGCAGGTATGATGAGAGGATGAATATAGCCAAGTTTGGGCTGTGACATTTATATAATAAATGTTGATTGGCTTTTTGTGTGTTGATGTTGTTGTTTCTTAATAAAAGTAATAATGTGTACGGATTTTATGAACCATGTGAATAAGTTGTTGCCTAGTGAGAGGTGACAAGATATGAATGGCCTTGTGAGCCATGTGTGATGCTTGGGTAACAAGTATCATGTTTATTTGTAGCATTTGTGTTAATAAGTTATGCTAGAGAACTTGGCTGATGTTACATTTCTGTTATATATCTATAGTTCATTGATGATTATTCATATATGTTGTATTCATTACAAGTAGATGGATGAACTTATGAGATCTAAAGTTTGATTTCAAACTAAGGAAGCAAAGTCACACCACAATAATGCTATGTTACTGATAAGGACCAAACCCTAGAATGTTTAGAGTTGTAGTAGTTCAAGGGATATCACTAGTGACTTGACCTTGAATACTAGTATCTTTATAAAACAAGATCATACGATTTGCACTATGAAAGGTAACCTAGCACTAATAAAATCCAGGGTTTAAAGTTAGCTAATCTGGAAGGTAGATAGACAATATGAAAATGACTCGGAGAAAAGAGTAAGATATAATTTTGAAATAAATTCTTACAGTAGTAATAAGAAGTTAGTACCATAGAATGAGGAGTATTACTCGTCACATGATCTGGAATTAGTTGTTGTAGTTCATGCTCATAAGACATGACGTTACTGTCTTTATGGTGAGGTGTGCCAGGTGTTTATAGATCATAAGAGCTTGAAATATATCTTTACCCAGAAGGATCTGAATCTTAGACAGCGGAGATGATTAGAATTGATTAAGGATTATGATATAATGATAGATTATCACCTTGGAAATACGAATGTGGTAGCAGATGCTTTGAGCATAATGTTAAGTTCAACAGTTGATGCATTCTCTTTTGCATGTTTCGAGAGAGACATGCTAGTAGAAATGTGAAAGTTAAACTTAGACTTAGAGGTGACAAAGTAGAGTGGTTTGATTGCACAGATGCAAGTCAAGCCTATCTTTTATGATTAGATTAAGGAACTACAGTAGGGTGATAGTGAGTTACATCAGATCATGCATGACATGACATGGGGAAAAGACCAGAGTTCATGTTTTCAGATGATGGTGTGTGGTATCAGCGTGACAGGTTGCATGTACCTCGAGATAATGATTTGAAAGAAAAGATTCTTGAGGAAGCACATGCATCAATGTATGCTATGCATTCAGGCAACACTAAGATGTACAGGAATCTCAAGGAGTTGTACTTGTGACCTGATATGATAAAGGATGTAGCTGAGTATATGACTAGGTGCAGTGTGTGTGTCAACAGGTTAGGGCTGAGCACCAGAAACCTGTAGGTATATTGCAATGGATTTTGTGATAGGGTTGCCCATGACACCTAGAGGTTGTGACTCGATATGAATGATTGTGGATAGACTAATTAAGTCTGCTTACTTTCTTCATGTTAAGTTAACCTTTGATGTCCTAAAGTTGGCTAAGATATACGTGGATAAGATAGTCAGGTTGCATGATATTCCAGTTTCAATTATATCATATAGAGATCCTAAGTTCACATCTAGGTTTTGGAAATCAGTTGCATCATGCTTTGGGAACAAAGTTGAGATTCAGTACAACTTTTTACCTACAAGCGAATGGTCAGTCAGAAAGGACCATTCAGACTCTTGAGGACATGCTGAGAGCATGTGTTTTGCATTTCAATGGAAGTTGGGAAGAATACTTGAGCCTTATAGACTTTGCATACAATAATAATCACCATTCTAGTCTTAGTACGGCTCAGTATAAAGCTCTATATGGTAGAAAGTGTAGATAACCCATATGTTGGTATGAGGTTGGTGAAAAGCAGATTCTTGGACCCGAGATAGTGGATTTGACCAGTGAAAAGATTACTGTGATCAGAGAACAGTTGAAAGTTGCACAGGACAGGCAGAAGAGTTATGATGAGAAAAGACGTAGACCTCTTGAGTTTGAGGTTGGTGATGAAGTGTACTTGAAGGTTTCACCAGGGAAAGGAGTGCTGAGATTTGGTAAGAGAGGCAAACTGACTCCTAGGTTTACGGGCCCGTATCCTATTATTGAGAGGATCGGACCTGTAGCCTGTAGGTTAGAATTGCCATCTGAGTTGTCAAATCTACATGATGTGTTTCATGTATCTATGTTGAAGAAGTGTTACCTTGGTACAGAGAAGATAGTTGACCCAGAACCTGCACAGCTCAGATCAGATGTGTCCTATGTTGAAGGACCGGTTCAGATAGTTGATCAGAGGATCAAGAAACTTAAGAATCGCGAGATACCTTTAGTAAAAGTTTTGTGGAGGAATCATAATCTAGAGGAAGCTACGTGGGAGCTTGAGTCAGAAATGCGTAACCAGTTTCCTTTTCTCTTTTAGGAATTTCGGGACGAAATTCTTTTAAGGGAGGGAGATTGTTATGACCCTTTTCAAAGCTTATCGGTAAGCATCATTATTTGAGAATAATTAAAGTTATTTGAGCTAACCTAAGTTCTCATGTGATGGTTAGTCCATTAATAACTTGATTTAGTTGAATCAAGCACATAAGATCAATTAGTGCATAATTAAGATGATTAAGTTGAGTAAAGAGATTTTTGGGTACAATTGGAATTTTGAACCAGTAAAACAGTATATTTAGCATGCTTTCATGCCTTGGGTTTGTAGTGGGCCTCATTCTTGAAAAGTTGCAAAAGAAATCACGCTATTTACACCTCCGAGGAAATAGTTATAAGGATTTTCAGTTCCTGGGTCAATTTGGCAATTTTTCCAAAAAAGTTCCTACTTATAAACGATCATTTTTACTTTTCTTTTCACGATTATCTTCTCCAGCGGTTCTTTTCTGGAGGCGGCGCCCAAAGCAGCCGCTCGGCCGAGCAGCATGGGGGGGATGATTTGGGGCGATTTTGGCGCCTTGAGTTGCGACCAGCAGCGCCACCCTCTCCTTCTTCTCCTTCCTCCACCTTCTCCTTCCTCGACCTCGCCCCATCCAAGCTGCCAAGCTGCTAGGGAGCCGGCTAGCAGAGTTGTGGCCAAGCTGCAGCTGCAGCAGGGCGACGGCCAGGGGCTCTCTTGGGCATGTCCAATGCCTCGAATCGACGCTAGTGACTTCGGCTGGGAGCCTACAACTCGAATCTACAGCCATTCGTCATAGATAGCACCTACCCCAGCCACCTTAACTACTTGGCTGACGGCCAGCAGCAGTAGCTGCTCTTGCACGTAGCAGCAGCAAGGAAGCAACTTGGGGCGCCATTAGCAGGAAATCTACATTTCCTTAGCTCCGATTTTGGGGACCCAGCATGGTGCGCAGCTTCTAGCTAGTTCTAGCCTTGAATTCAAGCATTTCGCCAATCTGCTATAAGCGTGAAGCTATAGAACGTGTGAACAGGATACTAATCCAAGGTTGAAGGCAACTAATTTCTGCCCGGAATCAGGTCCTGGACACACCTCCGGACGAATCCGGACAGTCCAAATCGCTGTGAGTAGAATTTCATTCATCTATCATTAATAAACTCAGGCGTTTGAATATTTCCAGTTATGTGCGCGAATTACGCTGATAACAGGCGTTATCAGGCGTAGGGCAGCGTTTGGCGTCGCCCGACTTTTTATTTCATAAACTGCTTCTAGACTCTGTTATATGATTAAATTTAGCATTGGAACAGTATGGATTGAATCAGTAGATTTATATGGTTCATTGGAACCTAAATTTCTCATTTGAATGTTGAAATTAGAAATTCATGTCTGAAAATGGTATAATTTGGGTATGAACCCAGACAATGAAGATTTCTGATAAATTATCAGATGTACGATTTCAAAGTTGATATGAATAAATAAAATATGCATGAAAACCCTAATTGCATATATCTTTTGACGTTAATATGTGTAAATTGATATTTACATAAAATGGCACATTTCTCTGAAATATTACCAGAAATTCTCAAGTAGTGTTATTAAATTGTGTTGTGATATGTAATTAACTCTTAATTGAGTTAAGTGATGCACAAACCAGGATTTGGGTTAATGTGCACGTTTTTCGAGAATTTTAGAGAATTGATAATTGTTGAGTAGGATTCTCATATGTGAAGTAAATTTCTTTAATTTGTGCAATAAGATGTTCAATTGCATAAATTCGTTATGTATGTGCCAAACTGAAATAAGTTGGGTTATTTATGCATTTCTAATTTGTCTGAATGCATGGTATGAGAATTTCTCAGAAATTACAATGATTTGAAACATATTGCTCTGTCGGTTTAGAATGACAGTGTATTGTGATCTGATATGAAATCAATAAATGTGATTTTCATGTTTAAATGTTTATATGTTAATCAGTTAATAGACTTAGATGCCCTGACACCGTAGAACCCCTTTTGGAGGTCTGTGCCTTAGGGGTGAAACGACCTACCTAGCGTGAGTCTAGATGGTCGGTGGCTCGTGTTCAACAATAATCTATGCGTGTGTCACGGTGGCACGAGGACAGAGAGGCAGTGTTCAACAATAATCCGTGCGTGTGTCACGGTGGCACTAGAGTAAATAGGGGTTATTCAACAATAATCTGTGTGTGTGTCACAGTGGTAACCCAGACTCTCCGCCTGTGTGCTCAGGTTAGAGGAGGAGTCTAGAGTACACTCTTTGAGAGTGCAGTGAGGCCGTGTGAGCCTGAGAGTCCTGACGCAGACCAGGACGGCAGTCAGACTTAGCATTTCCCGGGTGTGTCGCTAAGTCTTGTACGGTGGGTTCGTAGTTCGCTACGAGACTTTATATGCAGAGTACACTGCATATGATCAGGGCATAAGTTAAAAGATGATCACTCAGAATTAAGGTAGATTAATATGAAACTTGTGTATGTTCAGATTTAGAAGTTATAATACTTGTTCTTTAAATGTTCAGTATACTTTTCTGCGATAATTACACTGTTTAATTTGAACTGCTCAGTTTGTTCTTTTATCCACATATTCCTGTTAAATGTAAATTATGGAGTTATCCGATGATAGCTAAGTGAAATTTTATTCACTGAGCGAGTAGGCTCATTCCTCTAATCAAACATTTTCAGGTCAGCGACAAATTCCAGGAATCAGAAGGATCTTTTCATTCTAACGCTTAATCTGTAGAAGGTATATGTAGTTAGTTTAGTTAGATAGTGGTCTCTTAGTCCTTTCCCCTCGGTCCTTGGGACATGGTGTGGGTGAGAGAGAGTATGTATGGCGAATGAGTAAAAGATGTAAATTAACTGTTATGTTTTACTTTCTGTTAAACAATGTTACATGTTGTAAACTCTGTTTATGTTCTCTAGCCAGTTTAATTGAAATGCTTCCGAAATAGTTTATTATGTTTTAGTTTACAACAATAATCTGGATATCATTACGAGGTTTTAAAAAGAAAAAGTTCTCAGTGATTTGTTTATGTGATAATCCCTCCGTCGCGCTCTAATCTCGTGATTAGTGGTTAGTGTGAGATCGGGGTGTGACATTGGGCATGTGGTATGGTAGAGAGAAAGAGAATGAAACATAATATGTAGTTTAGTTTTCAATTAACTGTTGCACTTTATATTCTGCAAGTAAGATGTAATATGTTGTTTAAATTTTGAGGTATCTTTCAAGATTAAGAAACAGTAAGTTTGCTTCCGCAGTTTTATTACAATCTGATGTTATCCAAACTATTTGGTTAATTCTAAGTGATTAAGAAAATAAAGAGTTAAGGGTGTATTTGTATTAAGTGTAATCCTCATCAGCATGCCCTAATCTCATGATTAGAGGAAATTGTGGGGTTGGGGCGTGTCACATATAATCTCTCTCACACAAATATCTAGAATGAAACTGAGACATGGAATGTCATCCTCTTAAATTCAATCTATGTTTCTTGAACTAGAGCTTAATATTCGAGATATTGTGAGTTCAATATCATATATTGACTCACATGAGTATGGCCATACATTTCATAGTCTCTGTAATGAAAGGGATACACTCATCACATTAAGAACTAGCACACATCCCATCCAACACATAATACTAAAATCATAGAATGGGAATGTAACCAAGTTCAAGCATGTATATCAAAACCAAAGTCTTGACATTACAGCAGAAATAAACTAACTGTTACATAATTTCATCAAAAGAATTCTCCACCCAAATGGGTGTCCTACCTAGGGAAAAGGAGTAAAACTAATCTATGCATACCCATCCCAGGAGCGACTTGGCGATATCAAGATATCCAAATACCAATGAATTTAGAACTCGTTGCTCTTGTTTCCCCTCTTCCAAAGCACCTACACCTGGGTTGTCATTGACAACACCCAGAATGGGAGAGAATCAGAGAAGCTTTCAGTATAAGATTGGTATACGCTATGAAATTAAACATTGGGCGAGAACCATTCTAGTCAAGCATAATAGTTGTTCTCGTTCAAAAGAAGGAATGGAAGTAGAAGATAAGTCATGCAAAAGAGTGTATAGTTCAAGAGTGATGAGGCATTTATAGAAATAGTATATATAGTAACAACGATAATTCTTACCTTAGATAATGAAAATTATCAACAACATATATTAGATTCGCATGTCAATTTCCTCCTAACCAGTCTACCTAGATGTAGGGTCAGAACACTTCCACATTTCGAGCCCAGGAAGGAGGTGAGAGTGCCCCCAATCTACTATATAATGTGTATGAGATTGGTGAGAACACATGGGGTTAGGTGAGAGCACCATCACCCATATATGAGAAGTTGTACAATGGTATCCAACGCCATAGTGTACCACTACACTAGATCAACTAGTTAAATAAATCCAACATGCTTAATAAATAGGAAAGACACATTATTTTAGTTCAATTAAATCATGATTCAAGTATGAATGATAACATGGTCAATCAATATAGTGATTACAGAGACAATCAGAAAGATTTGCAAAATCAATGTCAAAATTAGGAAATAAGATTTATCAAGGAATATTCAAGGAGCACAAATCCAATACTAAGAGATTAGCCTCATCGGTTGGAATATGGGTTTTTAATCACAAGATTGTTCACAAAGAAATAGGGGGTTAGAAACATACCTAAGACAATCCTAATTGTCACTCAAAAGACCTAATCCAAATTTTACTCTCAAAGACCTATCACAACAAATTGGGTAGATTTTAGGATTAATTATAACCATTAAATGATGAAACCCTATATATGGACTTCTACAAAACACCGATTCACCCTCAGAAAGACACACCAATCAATACATCTCATTGTTAGAAATCCAAACTTACCTTATATTATTTTTCTGGCCTATATATAATTTTCTACAATTTTCCAAAGTTTAATTCATTTACTAAAAAAAAAGGAAAATATTATAATATGACTGAAATGCCCCTACATCATGGATCCAAACTATGTGTGTGACATAGGAAGCGTGATTCATTCACCTACGACGTGACATCAAATATACATAGTGCAAAAAGACCATATTACCCATGCGCATTGTGACAAAATCAAATGCAAAACATGGTCATGTTGGGGAAAACAATGTTGATTGTCTTCCTCTCTTGTTGATGCATTCCACATGAATAGAGCTACTAGGTGCTACATGTCTGTAAAACTAGTAGAATTTAAGGAACACCTACAAGCCAACTCCAGAAGTCAAACCTTGGGGCCTTTTGGTGATGAACAACCTGAAGGATGGTCTAAGGGTGGTCAGGGTTACCATGTCCAGTCCCACCATGGCCATAGTGAAAAAAAAAATTCAAGGAAGCGTAGGTGAGACCAGAGGTTTGAAGAGTATTAAAACATCACAATAAGCCCAAAAGTATGGAGAATATGTAGCATTGTCAAATGGAAATCAAAACACGACGTCGATTTCTGGTATAGGTAATTGAAGCTCGAAAAGGGGGAAAAAGAAATCACACCTTAGTTGACAAAATAAACATAATGAGAAGCTTACTCAGAATTCATGGAATCTATCCAAACCTTCCACAATGAGATACCAATATCTGAGTTGGATGGACAAACTCCAGAACCCGTGCACATGCCACCTAAGTTGGAACTAGGCAATAGGTCATTTGGACGGTGATGGGAGTGCTAGAACAATTTCTTTGGATGTGATGAAAGTTGCATAGGGTTTATCTATAGGTCATTAGCGCTAAGTTAATGAGGTATTAAAGCATAGAAGGATAGGAAACCAACATTGATTGGTCTGGGTTTGTCTAGATTCTTCACTCACCCAAACCCTAACAACCTTGAGGCCAATCGCCTAGGTGATTCATAAGGAAGATAATGGGATGGAAATCTTAATCAAAAAAGGAGTCTAGAGAGAGGAAGCCTCTAGGGGAGGCTATGAGCTACATCCATGTGAGTTGGTACTCTATCACAAGGTGGAAGATGGGTGGTGTGCAAATCTGCATCCAGTGGCTAGAAACAAAGGTTGCATAAGTGAATACCTATATGGCGTGTGACGACGGGACCTAGGTTGTGTGTAAGAGACTAAAATGTGATCAAATAATCCTTACATAGTTAGGTTTTATCTCCCTTTATCAAATTTAATCCTCCAATATAATTCAAATGAATTGAAATTTGACATCCAACCTGTTTCAACTATATAGAGTCCAATTATGACTTTATAGTCATATTTTGAAATTATAGCTTTAGATTTTTAGGAATTTCGGGTTTTCATTATAATTATCATTTAGGATATTGAAATTATTATTTACCATTTTCATTTTCAAAATTAACTCCTAAAATTAATTATTAGCATTCATGTTGAATTTGAGGGACAAATATTGACAATCCACCACTCAATTTGCCACACTGCATAGTAGCACCTATTATGCCCTAAATTTGTTTTAAAGACCCAAAAGTTAGACATTGAAGTGTAATTAGGTCTTAGATGCCTTACTAAGTTTATATCAGACCTTTTAACAATAATATAAGGGTAACTAGAATAAATTTGATATTATTTTATGTATGCATGTATGACATACAAAAAAGGAAAGCATGCCTAAAATTGCCTTTGTTATATCACCCCACCCCTTATAAAAGATTTCATCCCTAAAATCTCAAGTGAATAATGAGAGGTAATTCTTATTCTTAAGCTCCTAGATGGTTTCCTTTAACCTTAGTGTCCCCAAAGGACTTTTACCAACACAATTTATTTATTCTTCATCTGCTTCATTGTAGAGTCGAGAATCTTTATAGAGAACTCCTCATATGTCAAATCATGAATTCACAAAGGTTCCTAGATAACACATGTGAAGGATCATTGACATATTTCTTGAGTATAAATACATGAAAGACATTATGGATTTTATCATTAGTAGGAGGGAGAGTTAAGTGGTAAGAACATTCTCATGCCTTGTTCAGTACCTCAAACAGTCCAACATACCTTGATGTCAGCTTCCTTTTTCCTTGGACCTTGATATAGATATGACCGTCTTAATATTTAATAATATTTGATCACCTACTAGAAAACTGACAGTAGTCCTCTTCTCATTAGCATATGTCTTTTTCTTATCTTCAGTAGGCTTCATTTTCTTCTTAATTAGTTGTATCTTCTTATAACGTCCCCAGATTTCTCCTTCACAAAACCCCAAGGGGATGAAAAGATAAAATCCAAAAATGTCAATTGATTGTATCAGAGTGCACTTCTGAAGCAATATGTGAATACATGAACATCCAACTATAATGCATACACCATAAACAATCTCAAAATTAAAAATATATTTCAAAATGATTTATTACAACTTGATTACATATTGAAAAGGGAATTTTACATAAATTTGAACATGTATGCTAGGATCTTACACAATAGGTACAACCTAAACAACTGATCACTTTCCATCTTTTCTCACATGCTAGTTGTGAACCTAAATCATATGTGAAACAACGGATCAACACCCAAGGTATTGTGTACATGGGTAGAAAGATACATATATTTATGGTTTTCATAATATGAAAGGATTTGCATAAACAAATAAAAAATATCATAGAAAACATTACTTTGTTAAGAAAAATATGTCAATTTTAATCATTTTTTTAGATGAGTTGTATTATCAAGGTGGACTAGTACCTAAACATATATGTTGGGCCCTACCATCTGTACTCAAGTACTCTGGGGAACTCCCTGTACATTGTGCGCTCTAGGGAGGTGTGCTAGTCAACATTAATACATTCCCTTGTAAGGGTGATAATGAACACCTGAAATGACTACAAAACATCTACTCATAAATTATGTTTCAAGTGACAAATCATCGAGTACTTATAATAATACTACATCCAATATTTGCAAATAAAAGAGCGTACATAGATATTTGGTCATCACCTAATTAATAGTAATTAATCATTATTAATACAAGATTCATTATATTCTTTATATTTTAGGTTCAAATCAGGGTTTAGCCAAATCTAGGTTCAACTAACCTAGAACATGTGTCTAGCATTTTTCTACTAATTAGGAGGTCATTATTATGGTCTGGTCAATTTTTCATTTTTTTTCTGAGGTTGGATCCATTTTCTAGAATTAATATGAGGCTAAAGTCAACTATTTTATTTTAGCACAAAGGCTTAATATTGGGCAATATAGTTCAAAATAGTGTAAAATATAGTCTCTAAATGATATGAGGGTTCATAAATATTTTTCTCAGATTTACTATCCATGATGCGCTAATTATACCATTTAAAGGAACCCTAAAAGAGCATTATATTTTATATTAAAAATAGTTAATTAAAGTTCTTCAAAAGATTAATCTAAAGGTCTAGTAATAAAATATACATTTTTATGAATTTGTATATATTTTCTTGTAATTTATTGGCCATGGGAGCTATTTACTATGAGTATTGCAAGATCTGAGTGTTTTATGGGGTTTAGAAAAAGATTACATTATTTCATTAACAGGGGTCGTTGGATCTTGAGGCGAGCATGCCTAGATGTTGCCATGGTGCTCCAATTGGGAACATGACTCATGTCTTTATCTAATGTGAATTGGATGGCCCTAGGAAATGACCAACCGGTCTTTGTGGCCCGATTCCACGTTCCTCCTTCATTTCTCCATGCAGTAGCACTCCGCAGTCCAGGATAACAAGAGCTTTGACGAGCACCGCAATAGCCAGGATCCCCAGTGGCATCTTGAGGCGACCAGGGTATGTTGGTGTCGAAGCATATCCAACGACCTCCTGGGACCCTATGTGAAGGTATTCCATTGGATCTCGTGGCTAAGGGTTGACCTTTTGGTGGAGTAATCCACTCTAGAAGAGTGGTGGTCATCGTCGATGAATCCTTGTCCCACTACAAGAGTCATGAATATCCTACAACACCATACAAATCCTCCAATGAGTCCCAGCCATGGTGGTGCCTCTGCTAGCATCACCCACAGATCCCACCTCCTCTCCCATTGAGGAGAGGTTCAGTGGCCAGGAAACTCACCTGATGGAATCAACTTGACCAACCTTTAGCATCAAAAAGCCTCATAGAACATAAGGGAACTCCTTCCCACATCCAAAATATCCCACTGTGAGTTGCACCTTCATCAACCAACCTCTTCTTCTTCCTCCCATGAACTAGGTTTGTGGTGCAGAGGGATGTCGCAGTTCCAAGTTATATGTGTTTTCTTTACTTTGAGTGGATGTCGGGAACATTTTTCCCACCTACTAGACACTCTACTATCACCTCTGCCATCTATCTCATCACATTTCCTCCTCAACCTACAGCCTATAGTAGAGAATATTGAGGAACATGTGTCCAGTTCTCCTTTTCTCTAGCACCACTACTCCTTGTATAAGGGATCCGACTATTATGGTTGAATCACATATCATTGATCATGAGCCAATAGTCTTGTAATCACCCCACTTTCATTGGATCAAGAGTACACCTCAATGTTCTCTATTCCTCGGGTAAGATACCTATCCCAAGAACCTCCCCAATATAAAACTCAAGCACACAACAAATCTTCTAGGATTTGAACTATTGCTCAAGTTGTCCATCTGTCTGAGGATGATAAGTTGTTTAAAAATAAAGAACAATACCCATCTCATCCTAAATCTATTTCTATAATTGAGATGTAAACTTAGGATCTCAATCCAACACAATACCTTTAGGTACTCCATGCAACTGTGCAATCCAACTCACATAAATACCATGTCATCCACCTAGTAATAGGATTTGAATGGAAGGAAGTGCACAGATTTGGTCAACCGATCAATGAACAACCAAACTACATCATACCCCCTCTTAATCCTTACAAAACCACTCACAAAGTCCATTGTGATATTTCCCCACTTCCACAAAGGTATATCTAGGGGATGAAGAAGACCACCTGATCGTTGATGCTCGATCTTAATATGTTGGCAAATTAAACATTTTGCTACATATACAATGACATCATTTTTCATATTCTTCTACCAAACTTTTGTGAAGATCCTTGTACATCTTAGTTATACCCTGATGAACCATATACTTCAACCCCTAAGCTTCACTGAGAACCCTTGTATATAAATCGGCAACATCATAAATCCACAATCGATGTTGAAAGCAGATTGCTCCATCTACTGCAAAATAAGACTCTGATTGTGACTTTCCTACCAGTTTCGTAATGTCTTCTAACTCATGGCTTGATACTATGTAGATATCACCTAAAAAATCCATGAGGTAGTTATAGTCAGACTAGCCATCTACACTCACAATAGAATATAATTCAGTTCCTTCCATATTGAGCACCAAACTGCAAAACACACCAAATTGTTCTTGCTATTCAAAGTGTCAGTGACCATGTTTTCCTTACCCAGATGATAGGTAATAGTGAAATCATAGTCCTTCAGATACTCCATCCACCTCCTTTTATGAATATTAAGATCTTTTTGTGTCAACAAATAATGAAGGCTCTTATGGTCAGTAAACACTTAAAACGAAACTCCATATTGTTGTGTTGCCAATTTTTTAGCACATAGATAATAGCATCTTCCAGACATATTTAGGACAAATTTCATTATTAGGCTTCAACAAGAGAGAGACATAGCTATTACTTTTCCCTCGTGCATTAGAACACACCCTAACCCTTGAATAGAAGCATCACTATAAATGATGTATGGTTTGCCCTCAACTGGGAAGGCAAGCACAAGTGTCATGGTGATGTGCTTCTTCAGCTCTTGAAAACTGGCTTTACATTCTAGATTCCACTGGGACTTAGATTCCTTGAAAGTTGGCTTTGTAACAGGCAAAGACAACTTAGATAAGTCTTGATATGAAACATCTGCAGTAGCTGACAAGTCACAAAAATCTGTGTCTTTAAAGGTTTCTTTAGAGCTTGATACTTCATCATCACCTCTACTTTGGCAGGGTCAATAGAAATGGGGCCATCATTGATCACATAGCCAAGGAACATAATTTTGCTGAGGCAATTCTGACATTTTGAAAACTTGCATAGAGCTTTTTTTTTAATGTCTGTGAATAACTTTCAAGTGCTCTTGATGTTTCTCCATAGTTTCACAGTGGATAAGCACATTGTCAATGAACACTGCCATAAAACTATCTATATAGGGCCAAAAGACCCAATTCATGAAGTCTGTGAAAGTATCAGGGGCATTAGTAAACACGAAAGCCATGACTAAAAACTCATATTTCCCATAGCAAGAATGAAAGACAGTGTTCAGTGTGTAATCAAACTTTACCCGCATCTAATGATAGCCTCTTAACAGATCAATCTTTGAGAAAATTCAGGTGCATTTTAACTGATAAAATAAATTGTCAACATGGGGTAGAGGATAATATTTCTTTATTGTCACCTGGCTAACCATGTGATACTCAAGGAACATATGCATCGAACCATCCTTCTTTTTAATAAACAAGGCAGGAGATCCCCATGAATAGACACTAGGGCGTATATATCACATATCAAGGAGCTACTGAAGTTGTTTCCTCAACTCAATCAATTCAGTCGGGGCCATACCATATGAGGCCTTAGAGATGGGAGTCATACTAGGTACATAATCAATAGAGAACTCGATCTCTCAAGGAAGGAGTCCAGATAGTTCCTCAGTGAACAAATCTGAGAAGTCATATACCATGTCTACATATTTGAGCTTAGGTGGTGTAGCATTCATCACCACTGATGCAAGATAAGCTCTACACCCAGAATTAACTAGCTTATTAGCTTAATAGCAGAGATAATAAATTGGTTATCATTTTGTTTCCTTCTACATAAATTGAAATGATCCCCGTCATGGTGGTGGATGCTAACATTATTCTTCCCACTAAGAAAAGCCACATCATATGTTTTTAACTAGTCCATACCCAGAATGATATCAAATGCAATGATATTCTACAGACTAAAACTAGTTTTGAGTATCTTCCCATAGATAGACAATTGGACGGAAGGAACCCTTAGGTGTGAAGACCGCATCCTATGACTAGGAGTTTGAACATATACTAAGTATCCCAAGTGTGTAGTTTTTAAACCAAGAACATCTATTAAAGAAACATATATGGAAGTGTACGAGGAACTAGATTTAGAAAGAGATTTAGCCTATGAAGATTCAAAAGTATGGTACCTTCAATGACTTCATTGTCCTCATCCACTTCTTCAGCTTTGAGAGAAAAGATGCATCCTACATGCCTTTGCACTGGTCTTCTATTGTTGTTGTTGACACTATTGTTGTTCCTTTGTTGTTGTTGTTCTTAGTTTTGTTGTTGTTGTAGTTGTGCCGATTGTGCTTAGGTTGCTGCTTGCCCTTGTTGTAAATGAAGGCAGGTAGGCCTGATGTGCCCCACATGTCCATAGTGATGACAAATCACCTCCTTTTGAGTTGGAGGAGGACACTTACTAGGAGTATTATATATGACATTAGAACAATTGGACTTCTTCAGATTTTTAGGAAGAAACTTCCTTTTCTTATGTTGTGTCTGGATTTGAAAATTAGGATATGCCTCAATGGATGAGGCCTTGGTGGAATGTCAGAGGGAACGTGGAATCAATTCATGCCTGATGTGGTAGTTGAGGCCTTCCAGGAACATGTTGTCACACCTCTCTTCTGCCAAGTCTTTGGCGTGACACTACAACAATAGAAACTTCTAAAAATAATCCACCATAGATAGGATTGTTGCTACATATTATAGAGTTTTGCTTCCTTGTTCTACAATATTATAAATGAGGTGTCCTTCTCATAGAAGATCACCAAGAAGTGCTAATACGACATGGAAGAAATGTCATGAGTCTATGCAATGCCATTCCACCAATTGAAAGTTGGGCCGTCCAGCACATACATTGCAAATGCAACCTTCTGCTACCCAAGGAAAGCCATGCCCTCAAAAGCACACCTCGTAGCAAACACCCAAGCATATGCTTTTTCTACCAAGTTGAGTTCATTCTCACCCTTGAAGTTGGGCAGTTGTATCTTGATAAAGTAAGTCAAAGAATAGTCCTTTGGTTTTACAATTGGTGAAGTTGTATCCACCCTCCCCATCATTATTCTAGAAAGAATCTACCTAAGGAAGATCACCTCCCCGTATGTGGGGATTCCCATATAAGGGCTAGAAGAAGCATCATGAGTTTGGTCACCATAGGTTGAGACACATTCGCACGAGTAGCCTACACCCTGGGGTGGAAAGAGGAGGATTCAAAAGAGGCATCACGTACTTTGGATTCTTAGGAGTCTGTACATTAGACAAAACATTACAAGAATTAGATGAGTCACCCCAACACCATCAAAGAGTTTTCCATGCATGAATAGGATAGATATTGGTAAGAGTTAACGTCTAGAACTTGAAATAGTCAATGTCACTGTCTACAAATGGCTCTGATACCATACTTATAGTGAGTGAGATCCACTCATTCCATTGAGAACTAGCACATATCCCATCCAACACATAATATAAAAATCAATAATGGGAACATAACCAAGTCAAGCATGCATATAAAATCCCAAGTCTTAACATTGTGGTAGAAAAGAAATAAACTATTACATAATTTCATTAAAAGAGTTCTCCACCCACATGGGTGTTCAAACTAGGAAAAAGGAGTAAAGCTAATCTATGAATACCAATCACAAGAGAAACCTAGGCATTTCAAGCTATCCAAATGCCTATGGATTTGGAATTTGGTCCTCATAATACCCCTCTTCCAGTGCACCTACACTTGGGTTGTTAGGGACAACACCCCGAATGGGAGAGAAATAGAGAAGCTTATCAGTAAAAGACTAGTATATGCTATGAAATTAAACATTGGGCAATCACGATTCTGGTCAAGCATAATAGTTGTTCCCGTTCAAAAGAAGAAATGTCAATTAGAAGATAAGTCATGCGAAAGATGTATAATTTCAAGAGTTATGAGTCTTTCCAAGAAATAGTATATATAGTCACGATAATATTTTTTCCCTAAATAATAAAAATGTGTCAACAAAAAATATTAAATTCATAGGTTGATTTCCTCGTGACCAATCTACCTAGATGTAGGGATAGAACACTTCCACATTTCAAGACGAGGAAGGAGGTTAGAGAACCCCAATCCTCTATATAATGTGTATACGAGAGGTGAAAGCACCTAGGGCTAGGTGACAGGACCATCACTCATATATGAAAAGTTGTACAATGGGATCCAACCCCGCAATGTACCACTACACTAAGAACAACTAGTCAAATAAGTCTAACATGCTTAATAAATATGGAAGGCAATATAGTTCATTTCAACTAAATCATGATTCAAGTATCATTGATAACATATCAATAAAGTGATTAAAGAGACAATAAAAATATTTCCACTATCAATGCCACAATTAGTAAATAAGATTTATGAAATATATTCAAGGAGCACAAATCCAATATCAAGAGATCATCCTCATCAGTGGGGATATGGGCTTTATAATTACAAGATCATTATCCAATTGAAATAGAGGGTTATCAACATGTAACATGTTGAAATCTCTGATTCTAGAATTCAATATTATTGTTCCACCAATGCACTAAAGGACAAATGCAAGTAGGTACATTCTTGACCATTTTCCTAAGTTTTTCCTATCCTTTCTTTCCTTTTTGTCCTTGATGTTGAATTTCTGGAATTATTAGTGGGTTGGAGTGTATTTGATCACGATTTATGCCAATGTATGGGTTTATTCATAAATACCTAAGTTAATGTTTCAATTAGGATCTAAGATGTAAATTTACCACTTAAGTGACATATTGATAAAATCATTTCATTCTAGAACTTCCTTTAGCCTTATGCAGTAAGGAAGAGAAGAAGGAATCAAGAATAAAGCTTTAAACATGATAATATGGCATTAGATAATTTAATTTGAAAAATAGTAATAATAATGTAGAAAGTAGATAAAACTCATAAAAAGAAGACTACTTGGATAAAAATAACATTATATTCAAATGCCTTAGGCCTTAGTTGACTTGAGTGCCAAGTTTTACTTTATTTACACAATAATAAATGTCTTAATTCAATTTGGAAAAGAAAATAGGAGTAAAGCCCAAAATATGAAATAAAAAATTACATGACTCTAAAAGGGAAAACAAATCTCAAATTCAAAGTCACATGCCAAAACTAGACAATGAGTAAATTTTCAACTAATTTGGACAATCTTTAATGTTCTAATGTGTTTAGGAGAGAAAGTATAATTAAAGCCCAAAATATTAAATAATGTGTTAAACAATTCCAAGAGAAGAAATTAATGGCAAATTCATGTTTCACAAGTTTAAGTTTGCTAAAGGGTGAAGTTTCACATTAATTGGTAGTTTCTAGATGTCCCTAATGTGATAGGAAAGAGAAAATATGATTTACTTTAAAAGAATTAAATAAAATACTTAGAGTCTCCAAAACTGAAAAATAATGTCAGAATTGGATTTTCTACATCCTAATTAGGTTAGGTATCAATTTTCATTTAATTTGGAGTTTGTTTGCATAATCAAATGAAGAGAGAGAAAAAGAGAAAATTTAATGCATCACTTTATTTGATTTTGATTTGGATAAGGCTTCTTATTTTATGTATCATGTTCCCTTTATAATCTTATGCTTTGATCTCGTCTGTTGGATCCACGATCAGATGACTCAAAAGTCACCTCCTAGCTCACGACCAAATAGGATACAGGTGCCATATACTCACAATTTTTGAATCAGGATTCTCACACCTTGGTTGATCGTTTTCCACGATTTCTTCGCCCTCATATTCCAAATATAATTCCAAATGCAATGATGCCTTACTCACATCCTATTGTCATGATTTGGCAAAATGCCCAAATTTCTTCTTTTGTCTCTCAAACCTCCTACACCCAAAACCCTAGAACTCCACCCACACCTATATACCTCCACCCAGACCCTCATCTCTCTTTCCCTAACCTTCCTCTTCTCTCAATTTTGTTGCACATCATCATTTAGACTATCAAAGATCAAATTCTACTATCTACCTTGCAGTGCTATTCTTGGGATCATGGTGGCACAACACACCAATTGATCGTCAAGGTGAGTTCGTTTAGCTCTTTTCTTTCTTCCTATATCTTCACTTCAACAAATTATCGTGATCCATAGATTTTCCCAAATTTGGTTGAGCTCAAGGCACACTAATTTGCAGCCATGGCATGAGTGAGAAAGGAGATGAATACCCCCAGTTGTTTCCCAATTTCACCCCTCACTCGTCTTCTTTTATTTCTTTTTTTCTTCGAGGGTAGTATGGTCATTTCGCCCTTTGTTTAATTGTTTTGGATGTGATTCAGCCGAGACGCTAACCCAACGATATGGCCACCTCTGATTGAGCCATGTCAACGGACCCAACCCCATTCTCCCTCTCTCTCATGATTATTCGTTGCTTGCTTTTTTGAGCTTTCTATTTGTCAAACTTGTAAAAATCATATATTTTGCACTACTTGTCCAAAAATTAAGAATATGTTTTGGATTTGAAAAAATGAGATCTTTCTGATAAGGTTTCCAATGTATGATTTCCATGTTTTTGATAGTTAATTTTTTAGAATATAATAAAGTAATTAAAAGGCCTAAAAATTGTTACTAATTCATATATACTCCAAATAAACCAAATAAATATATTTCTTGGTCAGAAAAACATAAGGAATCGATTGGTTTAGGTTTTTTGACCAAAATCTAAGGTTTTGAAAAAATTCTAAAATTAGGGTTTCTTTACACTTATATGCAATACAAACCCTAATACATGTATAACTTGAAATTAGTCAAAGGTGATCTTGGAATCTTCTAAGTTGGTATAAAGTGATAACTAGCACTCTGAATTGAGGTATGTGCATCTTATACCTTAAATTGGGCATTTTTTATGACCAACCCCTAATTTTCCAATGAGGCATGGACTAAAACCATTATTCCTATTATTGCTCTTTTTGGCACAATTACTTTAATATTTACTTGGGTCTTGAATCCCATCTGCAATATTTCTATTATTTAAAATTTCCATATGATTTCTTTTAGCATGATGATTTATTTCACTTATTAAATAATGTAGTGGTACTTATGTACAATCACCCTTAGTTGGGCATGTGTTATTTTTCCCAGGGGAAAGTGTTACTCTCCCCCATATATAAATATTTTATAGGTGATTGTGAATGTGTTACTCTCCCATCACCTATTGGTTGATGTTCAGTAGGTGCCTCAACCCAACTTAGTTATTGTAGTCATATTATTGATCATGCATGCTGCTTTCTTATTATTTGTTATGGAAAGATTCTTTTTTGATATTTTCCTCATACTCTTGACCCTCTATGTTCTTGCTGGGTGATCCCAACCACCCAGTCCTAGGACTACGAGTGGAACAAGACCAAGGAGGACCTGCCCAAGAGTAGGTTCAAGGAGACTTTGTTGAGATGTCTAGGTTGCTACTGCTAGATCTTGCAGTTTTATTTTCTAGTTTATGCTTCATGAAACTCATGTAGTGAACTTGGATCAAAGCAATGTAATAACTTAGTATTTTCATTCTGCTGCTACTATTGACAATTTTTTATCTGAATCATGCTTATTTAAATGGATTTATTATGGATGCATCCTCCATTATCTAAGTTCTTTGAAAAATAGATGTATGTTGTGTATTTTCCGTTAAATTTAATAACGGGTGATCTCGCCTCCTTACACAATGTACCATGATTGTCAATGCTAGTTGTCACTCAAAAAACCTAATCCAAATTTTAGACTCTCAAACACCTATCACAATAAATTGGGTAGAATTTAGGATTAATTAGACCTATTAAATGATGAGACACTAAATATCACCTTCTATAAAACACTATTTCACCCTATGAAAATCACAACAACCAATAGATATCATTTTTAGAAATCCAAAACATATATATATTATTTACTGACCTACATATTAATTTCTTTGAATTTTCAAAGTTCAATTCACTTACAGGAAAAAGAAAAAAGGGAAAATATTATAATATGACCGCAATGACCCTACATCATGCATCCAAACTATATACATGACATGGGCACCATTTGTCATACATTACATGATATCAACTAAATGGTGTGAAAAGACCATATTGTGTGTGGTCATTTTGACAAAATCAATTGCAAAACATGGTCATGTTGGGCCAAACACTATCAATTGTCTTCCTCAGTTGGTGACCCATCCCATATGAGATAGAGCTATTGGGCTCTACATCTTTGATCAAACCAGTGGAATTCAAGGAACACCTATGAGTTGGCCCAAAATTCAAACCTCATGACCTTCCAGTGATGAACAGCCCGAAGGAGGGTCTAAGAGTGGTCGGGGTTACAACAACCAACCTTGCCATGGCCACAACATGTAAATCCATAAGGAATGGAGAAAACAAAGTAATCATAGACAATATTGGAGGTCTGAAGAGTTTTAAAACACCATGGTAAGCCTAAAATTATGAATAACATGTAGCATTGTCAACTGGAAATCAAAATAGTGTATTGGTTTCTGGTACAGGAAGTTGAAGCTAGAAAAGAGGGGAAAAGAAATCACACATAAATTGACAAAATCAGCACATAGAGAAGCTTGCTCATAGTTTGTGGGATCAAGCCAAACCTTCACAATAAGATGCTAGTTTCTAAAACTGGGTAAACAAACCCCAGAACTTGTGCATAGGATGTTGAAGTCAATAAATAGGAGATAGATCAATCATACGATGATGGGAGTGCTAGAACAATTTTTGTGGACGTGATGAGATTTGTATATGGTTTATTTGTAGGTCTTTGGCATTTGGTTATTGAGGAATTAAAGCAGAGAAGGACATGAGCATCGTCGAGTAGTCTGGACTTTCCACTCACCCAAACCCTAACAACCTCAGTGTCAATCACCTTGGTGAATTGCAAGGAATAGGAATCTGGGTTGGAGAAGGAGTCTAGATAGAGGAAGCCTCTAGGGGAGGCTGTGTGCATCATCGATGCGAGTTGGGACTCTATCCCAAGGTGGAAGATGCAGTTTATGTAGATCCTTATCCAACAAAAAAAATAGAGTTTGCATAAGTGAATACCCTTGAGGCGCATGAGCACAAGACCTAGGTTATGTGCAAGAAAATAAAATGTGATTTAAATCATCCAAACCTAATTCCTACATATATTATCCTTATATAGTTAGGTTTTATCTCCCTTTATTAAAATTGAGTCCTCTAACATTATCCAAATCAACTGAAATTTAACACAACCTATTTCGATCAGGTAGACTTTTAATTCATATTTTGAAATCATATCTTAGGATTTCTAGGGATTTAGGTTTTTAATTCTTATTATCATCTAGGACACTGAAAATATTTTTTACCTTTTTCATTTTCAAGACGAACTTCTAAAATTTGTTATTAATATTCATCTCAGATTTGAGGGACAAATATTGACGATCCATCACTCATTTTACCAAATTGCATACTAACCCCTATTATGCCCTAAATTTTCTTATAAAGGTACAAAAGTTAGACATTGAAGTGTAATTAATGTCTTAGATGCTTTGTTGAGATTATATGAAACCTTTACATAATAAACTAAGAGAAACGAGCCATAAAGTTGATATTATTTTAATATGCATGTATGTCATACAAAATAGGAAAGCATACTTGAATTTGGGTATGTTATAGTCTCACTTATCAACTGGTCAGGATATCACCCCAGAGGAGGGACAAATTCCATCTATATCACTCACAGTCTTCTACATGTGTCACGGTGCCCTAAAGTTGGGTATGTTATAGTCTCAATTATCAAGTGTCTAGGATATCACTCTAGAGGAGGGACAAATTCCATCTACATCACTGATAATATTCCCCATGTGTCATGGTGCACCCAATCGCTATTTTTTAGCATCTCTTATTCAGTGCATGTTGGGATAGTGTCAAAGTACACAAAACAACATGTGTTACTATAGTGACTTCATGTCTAAGGATCACAGTCACCACTATCACATTGAGATATGAATCTAACATGTCAATAAATCACTTCCATTTTTCAATCTGATGGTGGGTCTATAGGTACAACTTGTTCTCTAACAAGTACCCATGTATCTGAATCAATATCTAATATTATGACTAAAGAGACATAGTCATCACTCACCATACATACTAGTATTGTGTATTATTTTTTTCCTATACTATCAATAATAATAACCAAATAGGGATATAACAAGAATGAGTACTCATATTATACATATGATATCATGTTCAGGTCCTTAATGCAAACCATACATCATCAAGTGAAAACATTCTCAAGACATTATTAAGTTTATTCATTGTATCAATATTGAAACAAACATAATAAGTGGAATCTCCTTTTATTAATAATCAAAGCAAGTACAAAATATTCCTTTTATGATCATAATATGATGGATCCTAGGACATATAACCAACAATCCCCACTTCACTAGAGACAACCACTCATGAACCTAAGTTCAATCCATCTAACATGGCCATCATGCTTTTACTGTGAAGGTGGTTTACTTAGAGGACTAGAAACATTGCTTATAGTTGGTACTCTACAAATATTTATATCTCCTGATTGTATGATCTCATGTTTGAGATGGTAATTCCTGAGTATGTGCTTGGAACATTGATGTAATTTGGATTCTTTAACTTGTGCAATAGATATATTGTTGTCGCAGTAAAGATCTACTGTGTTTTCAATGGTTGCAAACACCCTAAGTTCATTAACAAACTTCTTGTTCTTCCATTGTTGCAATAGAGGTAATAATGTACTTGGCCTCTATTGTAGAATTGGCCATTATCACTTGCTTGGAACTCTTCTAGCTTACAACTCTATCATTTTGGCTAAACATAAATCCTAGTTGCAGTCAGTATTTGTCCTTATTGGTTTGCAATCTTGCATTAGTGAAACATTGTACAACCAACTCTTCCTCCTCATCATAAATTACGAATTGTTCATTTGTTCTTCTCAAGTACTTAAGTATGTTTTTTGCTTCTATCTAGTGACCATCATCCAGATCCGATCAACACCCACTATCATGCTCAGAGGATACATATCATTACATACATGATTGATCTGATTGTTGAGGCATATGGGATCTTGCTCATGAGTGACCATCTTCCAAAGAGGTGGTACATTGAGTTCTAGGCAAAACTTATTTCATGAGACATGGGTAAGTTTCCTCTATTAGAATTGTACATGATAAAACTCTTTAGCACTTTGTCAATTTATGTAGTTAGTCTTATGCCAAGAATCCTTATAGATCTACCTCTATAGATCTTTATTCCTAGTATATTGTATGCTTTGCCTATTTCATTCATGGGGAAGGTATTCCCCAACCAAGTTTTAACAAATTATGTAGTAGTTATGTCATTTCCCATAAATAGTATGTCGTCCACATACAATATGAGATATACAATGATGCTCCCACTAACCTTCTTATAAACAGAAGGTTCATCTTCATTAAACTCAAATTGTTTGACTGTCTCATCAAAATAAAGATTCCAACTCCGAGATGCTTGCTTTAATCCATAGAGTGATCTTTGTAGCTTACATATTGTATTGCCTTCATTTGGAGCAATAAAACCTTAAAGTTGTGGCATGTACACACATCATCTAGAAGATTCCCAATATTGAAAGTAGTTTTAACATTCATTTTCCAAACCTCATAGTCTTGATAAGATGCAATATTAAGCATGATACGGATGGATTTAACCATGGCAACTGATGACAAGGTTTAATCATAGTCAACACCTTGAACTTGATTAAAACCTTTTGCAACCAATCCACATTGGTAAGTTTGTACATTACCATGCATATCTTCTTCTTGAAGACCCATTTTCACCCTATGGGTTTTACACCTTTAGGTGGATCCAACAACGTCCATACCTTGTTTGTATACATGGAATTCATCTCAGTTCTCATGGACTCAAGAAATTTCTCAGAATCTGGTCCCTTGATATCCTCATTGTAGGTTGTTGGGTCATCAACATCAATGACCAACATGTCCTCTTTTTGAGTTACAAGAAATCCATATCTCACAAGATAAAGAGGTATCATACTAGAGATTTGAGGTTCATCTGGTGCAATAGGGAGTTGAAATTCCACAAAAATATATGCTTCCTCCTATTCCTTATCTACCTCCATAGGTTCAATGTCATCTTGTTAGTCTTCAACTGCTTCAATATTTTATCTTACACGCATGTGTTCCTCTAGAATTAAGTTCCTTGTCGAGGAATACAACAGTTCTAGAAACAAATACTTTGTTGTCAGATGTAATATAGAATTAGTAACCCTTAGTTTCCTTAGGATATCCAACAAAGACAAATTTACCTAATTTTGGTCCAAGTTTTTCATGAAACTTCTTCTTGACATAAGATTCACATCCCTAAACATTCATGAAAGACATATTGGGATTTTTCCCATTTCATATCTCATGTGGTGTCTTTTCAATGGATTTGAAAGGTACTTGGCTGAGTGTAAACATAGAAGCTTCAAGAGAATGTCCCCAAAAGTAAATTGGATGATCAACTAAACTCATCGTTTATCATGCCATGTCCAATAAGGTGTGATTACTTCTTTATGATACATCATTATGTTATGGTGTTCTAGGTGGAGCCCATTGTGATACAATACCATAATCCCTCATAAAGGCCTCAAACTCTTGGCTTAAGTATTCACCACCTCAATCTTATTGAACTGAATTAAACTTTTTCTAACTTGATTTTGTACTTCATTCACAAATACCTTGAATTTTTCAAAGGATTCTGATTCGAGTTTCATAAGATACACATATCCAATCTACTTAAGTTATCAGTAAAAGTGATGAAGTACTAATGTCCACTTGTAACACTTGTACTAAAAGGTCCACACACATCAGTTGGTATGAGTCCTAATAAATCACTTGCTCTCTCATTATTTCCAGTAAAAGGTTCTTTTGTCATCTTGGACACTAAACAATATTCACATGTCTATTGATTCAAAATCAAATAGTTTTAATAACTATCTTTATGGAGTCTAAAAATGTGCTTCTCATTCATGTCTGCTAGACGACAGTGCTAAAGATATGTTTTATTTGAGTCATTGCATTTTAGCTCATTGGTATTTATGTTATATATGTGGATGTAAGAGTTATACATTATCCATATTTTTATGATGACTTAACCATTCCATTCATGTGTATCTAATATGTCTATTTGAGAACAATTTTAGGTTTTAGGTACATGAAAAGGATGAAATTAGCAAACCCTAGCTTGTTGAAAATCAAGTCAAAATCAATTTGAATGCAAGTTTTGAAGACTAAATAGTATCTCTATTATAATCATGTTATAAATCATTTGTATTGAATGTATGACTTGTAACTAAGCTTAATGGAAATTTAGAGCACTTAATTAAAACATTTATGCACTTCCTTAGCATTTTTCAAAAGTGATTATAGATTTTCTTGTCAGTCGAGTTTGTCTTGTGGAAACTCAAACTAAAACCAATTTGGGTCTTGACAATACCTAGGGTCAGCCAAGTTTTTTACAGGAAAAGTGTTTCTAACTGTTAGAGTGATGCAAAACTCAAAAATATATATGTTACAACACTCAAAATAGCTAAAATTCGATCCTAAGTGTCTTTACTAGCTAGTAGGAAACCTAAAATATAAAAAGGGGTCCTTGGACTTCATTTAAAGTTTTCCTTCTATGCTTCCTTGTTAGCTGGAGTATTTTTGCCTCCAAGAGCCCCTAGTCTCCCTCAAGCGTGTTTACTACTCTAATGTTGATTAAATTGAACATGTGCTTGTCTTCTCTTTTGATGATGACAAATAATTATTATTTGTAGATTTAACGTGCTACTCAAGTGTTTTAGGAATCAAGCACATCTTAGAAAAATCAAGATTGGAAAATCAATTGATTAAATTATTGTTCAGGTGTTTATTTTCACAAGTGTATATTTTTAGAACTCACATAAAATCAAGCTTTGGACCAAGTCCACCTATCCCAAAATCTTTCATATGTCAATACTAAGCATCTTTGGTAGATAGGTCACATTAGAAAATTATTTATATAGGATTTACATATGTTTTACACATATTTTATAGTTTTTCAGTCAAAGAACATTGTGCATTGAGACACCCTCAGTGAAAATTCCTATCGACCGACAGAGAGCCATTGGGACATGTTTTTTATATTTGATCAAGAAATAGTCGTTGGAGTTTTTTCACCTCAAAACATGCTCGATCGAGTAACTAGTCCACCGAGAACATTTCCAGTCAAGAAAATTATCGACCAAAAAACTTTTTGGAATGGAAAATTATTACAATGAAACTAGCCATTGCACCTACATTTACTTTGTCCAAACAGCTAGTTGACTCCTTAGAACTCTCTAGACACTCCCCAAAGATATCCTAGCCACTTGTAAACCATTCCTATGAAGAGTAGTTGCCTAGGGACACCCCAACACACACTTGCATACTTGAATACATTGCATCTTGAGCAAATAGAGATGTAGCATCTCACTTGCAAATCATTCATAATAGTTATTTTCATGTTCTTGCCTTAGCTTAGTCGACCACCATTCAAACTTGATACATCCTTAGTAATTGGTCCATAATCTCATAAGGACACTGTGGAGTTTACTTGGTGTATGTTTTTCTCCAATCTTATTTCTACTATTGTGTAATTGCGATTGGACTACCTCAAGAGGAGAAGGTTGTTCGAGATCCCACAAGAGAAGGTGCTCTTCCATTGACCATGAAAGAAGAGGTGGCATCCGGTTCTCTTCCTTGTCTGTCAGTGTTTTGGGAGTCTGTAAAAGAAGAGGTGGCATCTGATATTTTTCCTCATCTATTAGTGCTTTGGGACTTCATAAAAGAAGTGGTGGATCCAGTTCTCTTCCTCCTCCGTTGGTGCTTTGGAGTCTATAAAAGAAAAGGTTTAGTCGGTGCTCTTGTGTGTCTAGTAAATAAGAGGGTTTAGTTGCAACAACTATTTTGTGATTTGTCCTTACAGATAAATTAATAAAATGGTTTGATGCAAATCCTAGTTGGCAGCTATTTTGTAATTTGTCCTTATAGATAAATTAATAAAATGGTTTGATGCAAATCCTAGTTGGCAACAACTAGGTAGTGGACTGATGTCGTAGACAGAACCACTCTAAATCTTATCTCATCTTTGATTTCTTGCTTGTTGCTTTTATTTGTTAAAATATTTCATAAAGCTCTATTCACTCCCCCTCTAGATCTTTTCATTTGGTTTTAGAGAAGGTCTTTAAGGAATCCCTAATAAGTCTTGAAGCGATGAGGAATGGCGTGATTAGCAACCTTAGCAATGGAGAACTACCAACAATCCTTGATGGATTCAAGTACAAGCAATGGAAACAAGATATGCAGTTATATTTCCAAGGTGTTGATGAAAATCTTTAGAATATGGTCATCCCCCCTTATGAACCTCCTACAATAGAATTTGAGGAATGAAATGAGCCAATGGTAAGAAAAGCTACACTCAATGCCAAAGTTGTAAGTGTCTTATACTCACATTTATGTCTTGCAGAATTTGATAGAATATCCTCTTGTGAAACTACATATGAAAGATGGAGAATACTTATGATCATACGTGAAGATACTTTACTAGTCAAAACTAATAATATATTTGATCAAAAGTTTGAATCATTTCATATGCAAGAAAATGAAACTAATTCTGATATGTATCTATCTTTTCTTTTGTAACAAATAATTTAAGTGCCTTACGGAAGCACATATGTAAAGAAAGAGAAGATGAAGATTTCCATCATATAGTTGAATGACTCCTTGATCAACATGAAAAAGGTATAATGAAGAAGAAGGAACACATATAGAAGTGCATGGACATGATGAAAATGAAGGTAAAAATAGTGATGATGAGGTATCTCTTTCTTTTTATTCAAAGATGATCTTATGAAACTTGTTAAAATTACTCCAAATGAAGTTGAAAATTGGTTAATACTATTACTTTTTTAATATTAAAAAATGTGAGATAGAAGATGAAGAATAAAGTAGACCAAGTGATGATGGTGATATATTTCGTTCAACTTTTTCTAAAAGTGATCTTGTTGAATTTAAATCAGAAAAGGTTGAAAAATATAAGAAAAATAAAAATAAATTGGATACTATTGTTAATTCCCTTATATAGGTTGATGAGAAAAATGATGAATGTATAATTGATATTGTTCTCTTTATTTTCTTTAAGTTAATTGAGAATGGATAATTGTTTCTAGAAGACTACCTCTCGGTTTAAAGGTTGTTCGACCAAGGGGCAATTCGTTCGATATACAGTTTGATCGAGCTATTGATTCTCATATTTTGTTTTGACTATCCTATAATTAATATTTAGAGTCAGTTTGTTACATGTTTATTTGGTCACTCATGCTAAAATGTTCTACTTTGTAAACTTGATATTTTCTCATGTGCTCGGTCAAAGTTGATAAAATTGGAAATTTGTTTCCATGAATCCTGATAGGAATAAATAATTTTTTTAATTATCAATTTCACTATAAGCATTTTGTAGTGTCATAGAAGGGAAGGATTTGTTGCTTTAATTATTCTGCATGAGCGATAATTATGCAGAGATGTCCATGTCTTAGTAGACTTTGCTTGACACCACAGTGTTGTTTGAAAATTGGCAATAACTCTTCTCTATGTTGCTCCATTCAACCACCATTTTTAATAAAATGAGTTTCTTTACAAAGGAGTGCATATGACAAGATTTCAAATGCTCCATGAAATTGTTTTGGAACATATCCTATTTTACTAATATTAATTTCTTATTATACATTCCTCTCGTCTTGAACTCTTGCTATAACCACTCCTAAATTTGGTCAAAAGAGTCGGCCAAAGTTTGTTGCAGTCAATTGTTGAATTCAAAAATATATTTAGATGTTTCAAATAACATAGAATAGTAGTGTCATAACTTAGCTCATAATTCCATTTTACATAGTCTATTCAAACATATTAAACTAAGACGTCATTTTCTTCATGATCATATTGCTAAAAGTGATACATGTTTTCATCATAATCAATCAATAGACATTTTGTTTCTAAACCACTTGCCTTACAACAATTTCTGGCAATAGAAACAAATTGACCATTGTTCCTTTTGAGAATATTTTTTAATAAATTAAATTATTAGTTGTGACTCATATGCATTTTTACTATCATATACAAGGTATCTCAAATATTAGTTCTTTTTTACTGGCCAAAAAATGTATATTTCATATGCATTATTCATTTATATTAAAGATGTGCAATTTTTACCATTATAACTTTGTTTGGTCGTATGATAGAATGAATTAAATGATGAATTATTTTGACTTCCTATATGATTCTAGAGCTTATTGTGCATAAATTTAATATTTTTTCTTTCACTGTAAATTTTGAATACATTTTTGGAAGAAGCATTATATTAAAGGGAAGTATTTTTTTGGGAGAGTCATGATTATTGGTAAATGACAAAGTGTGAGAAATAAGTCTTAAAAGCAAAATCTTTAAAGTCCTTTAGTTTCTAGTTTTTCATTCTCTTGATTAAGATGAACAATTAATTCCTTCTCTTAAGTTTTCTTTGGTCAAAGAAGTTTTGATAGAAACTAGATGCATTGCTCAATTTTTTTTTTGCAACTTTAAGACATTGTCATAATTCAAATTAACAAGTTCAAGGCATTGCCATAATTCATATTCTTAATCTATTTCCATGTTGTCTATTCACATTTCTTTTAAATATGTTGCACTTTCATGATTTCCAAACAATCTAAAATTGTTGATTTATTTCTCTTTATTACCACAACTACCTTGATAGGAATATAATTTAATAGACACAGATAAATATATGTTGTGGTAATTGCAAGACAAAAACATATTTATTAAGCTTGTGTATTTGAAGTAAAATGATATTTTTTAAGAAAACATTACTACTCAAAGAAAATGCTTATTTTTTTACTACTAGAAGTTCTTTGACGCTTGTTAAGAAAAATGAAAATCTTAAGAAGTGTTTAGATAAATTTCCAAATAGTAGAAATATGTTGAAATTTTTGCGTTCTCATAATCATGTTGGCAATCATGGACTTGATTATTTTTCTAAGTATGATAAAAAAGTAGATTCCTTGATATGGTTTGGGTTCCAAAATCCCCAACATAAAAAGGGGAACTTGTTGAGATTTTACTCATGCTAAATTTTGATAAACACCTTTATGTCTTATCTCAACTTAATCAACTACTCATTTGCAAAATCTTTTACTTAAACAAATTGTTCAAATAGAAATTCTGGATAATTGAATTCATTGCAAATGACATATTTTCACAAATTATGTATCTTGAAAATGCAAGTTTCATACATGATATCCATGTTACAAAAAAATGATCTTATTTCTATAATTTAAGTGTGCACAAAAGTAGAGATGAGAAAAGTGGTGATTAGAGGGGCGACTGCAGAGGTTCTAGCGTCGTCGTCGGTACCCCCAGATTACGACATCAATCATCTTCCAAGAGGAATAGAGAAGCCAAGAGGTGCCCTTGGTAATGTATCAGTGGCAAAGGAGGTGAAAATGTGGTCAGATCTCTTTAAGGGGGAGAAGACTAGTGGGCTGGTGAACCTGAAGAAGACAAACATTGAGCTTGTGAAAGGAAAGTTGCTCTACTCAAAGACCATTGCTGAATGAAATGTATCGAGGTGGAGTAGAACTTCTACAGGCTATGTAGTAGGATTGAAACCATATTGTCCAATGCTAGCACGTCACTTTGCATATATCTGGCAAGCAAAGGGTTCTATCAAAGTCATATCAAGGGGGCGTGGATACTTCATAGTTATGTTTTCTAATGACAAAGGCCTTGATACAGCTATAAATGGAGGTCCCTAGTTTGTAGCTGGGAAACTACTCATTTATAAACGTTGGGAAAGAGGCGAGCTTCTGGAGAAGATGAAGTTGTTAGTGGTTCTAATTTGGCTAAAGGTTTTTAACCTTCCATTGGAACTTTGGGACGTCGAAATGTTCAACATATTAGGCTTGTACCTAGGAAAACCTCTACAGTCAGACATGTTTACTTCCCAATTTCTTAGGCTCGAATACTCTCATCTGTAGGTGTTGATCCCACTGGATTTCTCTTTTCCAAAGGAATTGGAGATCATTAGTGAAGACGGTCAATGTGATACTATTAAGTTTGAATATGAGTGGGAGCTGAGTAGGTGTTTGAATTATGGCCTCTATGTCCATGAGTCCAACCTGTGTGAAGGTCAATTAGAAGGAAAGGAGGTTGCGAACCTAAAGTAGAAAAACAATAGAACTGAGAAGAAGAAGTGGGTTCCGAGAATGTGTACTGAGAACAATGAGGGAGAAATTTTCATTGACGTTGTGGAATCTATACCAGATTCTAGGATGTCAGTAGATACTGATGGTGAAAGGATATCTATGTATGTTGTGTTTGATTTTATCGATCCAGTAGTGACTATTTATGTTGATGCTTCTAGCTCTGTTAGTAGTATTGCTTCTCATTTTGACCCTGGTCGTGCTAGAGATATAGTGAATATCCATGCTGCTACTGTGAATGGAGAAGGTGGAAGGGATGAATCAATTTCTCCACAAGTGACTCCTTTGCCTTCTGTGGAGTGGGAGGTTCAAGAGAGGAAGTCCAAGTCACCTCCTAGAGTTATTCCTAAACCCATCTCTTCAGTGAGGAATATTGAGTTAGCTACTAACAAATTCTCACTGCTTGTTAACTTCAATGAAGGGATAGGGATTGAGTCTTCTATTGAGGATATCCATGGGAGTGGAGGGGCGGTAAAAACTATTATCCCCCCCAATTGTTGAAGCCCCCTCGATAGTTTCCTAGAATGTGAGGGGAATATCAAATAAGTTGACTCACATTCAGAAAGTGGTTAACAAGAGTAAAGTTGATGTTTGTGTTATTTTGGAATCGAGGCTCAATAAAGACTTTGTTGCGGAGGTTGTTAGAAATCTATGGCCAGAGGCATTCTTCATCTCTAATTGTGAGTTTTACTCTTATACCAGAATCACTATTATTTGGTGGGATCCCAACCTAATTGTAGAAGAGATTAGTAAAAATGAGCAATTCATTCACTATAATATTACAAGGGGATATTTCAAGCTTTCTTTGCCAGCTTTGTATGGTTTGAATGGAGATGTTGACAGGGTCTTACTTTGGGACTCTCTTGTGAATGTGGATGATCTTTGCAGGGTATCTTGGCGTGTTCTTGGGGATTTTAATGCAGTAAGACTACACAATGAGAAGATGGGGAAGCTCCCTCCTTTGAGCAGAAGTATGAAGGATTTTAGTGATACTATTGCTAAGTTAGATTTATTTGAAATCGCTACAAAAGGCCCATTTTTCACTTGGGACAGCCATAGAAGAAAAGGAGGTAGCACTTATTCTAGAATTGATAGAATGTTCTATAACTTAGAATTGATGAACAAGTTTCTACATTGTTGGGGGAAGGTGTTTCGGTGTTGGTCAGTGACCATAGATTACTTCATCTTAGATTTCTAAGTGGAAAGAGAAATCCAACCCCTTTTTGTTTTATAAATGCTTGGATACAACAACCTGACTATGATTTTGTGGTTAAGGATGCTTGGTGTAGTTGTTTAGTTGAAGGGGCCCCTATGTATAGGGTGTACAAGAAACTACAGGTAGTCA
This sequence comes from Alisma plantago-aquatica, assembly GCA_963693085.1. NCBI lineage: Eukaryota > Viridiplantae > Streptophyta > Magnoliopsida > Alismatales > Alismataceae > Alisma > Alisma plantago-aquatica. The sequence continues at coordinate 1,569,128,129 of OY856409.1, read as the reverse complement.
AAGAGGCGTTGAGCAAATGGAACAAAGGTAAGGTTGGTAATTTTATATCCAAAGGTAGAGAGATGGAGGTTGAAGCCATGAATGCTCAAAAAGATGTAGATAGTAATCCGGGAGACACTATTAAGCATCAATACTTGGCATGTATCAGGGAAAAGGTAATAAGGCATTAGAAGAAGAAGAGAGTTTCTTGAAGAAGAAATCGAGGGTGCAGTGGCTAAAGCTTGGGGATAGGAATTCAAGGTTATTCTATGCCTCCATGAAAACAATAAGAATCATAAATAACATCTATTCTTTGAGTGATGATAGTGGTACCACTTACGACTCTGAGGAAATTAACCTGTAGGTTATTAATCACTTTTCTAAACTCTTCAAGTCCTCTCCTTGTGATAGGGTTGATTGGAAAAATGATTGGACGTTACCTACGCTTTATATTGAAGATCAAAACCATCTTTCTAAGTGGTCATGAAGGAGGAAATTGATTTAGTTGTTAAAAGCTTGATTGTGGACAAGGCCCCGGGCCCAGATGGCTTCCATGCTGCCTTCTTTAAAGCTAGTTGGGATGTAGTTGGTGATGAGGTGACCAAAGCTATACTCAGTTTCTTCAATATAGGCAAGATGCTCAGGGAATGTAATGATACTTTTATATCTCTGATTCGTAAGAAGTTGGGTGCTGTCAATTTTGGCAATTTCAGATGCATATCTCTTTGCAATGTGATTTATAAGATGGTTACCAAAATTTTGGTTAATAATTTGCAGGTTATTCTTTCATCTCTTATTGATATAAACCAAATTGTCGTTATTAAAGGGATGACAATTGGCGATTCTATCTTACTTGCCAATGAGGTGCTTAGATCCTTTAGTTCTGGTCATGCTAAGATGTGTGTGAAGGTTGATCATTCTAAGGCGTATGACACTGTGAGAGGGACTATATTCTATTTATGATGGAAAGGATGGGCTTTCCTCTTTGTTGGCAGCGTTGGATTGATATTTGCTTCATATCAACTTCCTTCCGAGTCCTTATTAATGGAGTGAAGCAAGGGGACCCCTTGTCCCCTTATGTCTTTGTTATAGCTATGCAGGGTTTGTCATCTATCATCAATGCTTATGTCAGAAAGGGCGATTTGTCTCCTATCCAGGCTTCCACCAAGATGGGGATATCTAACATTGTTTTTACAGATAATCTCATATTGTTCTCTAAAGAAAATGAAGCTAATGCTATAGTTATGAAGTCTATTCTTCAAGACTTTTGTAGGATCTCTGGTCTTAAGTTAAACACCAATAAAAGTTTGCTCTTTGTAAGCAAGAATGATATGGTTGAGAGTATTCAGAAGATCTTGAATATCCAATCCACGTCATTCCCTATCAAGTACTTGGATGTGCCTCTATTTAGAGGTAGGCTAACCAAAAGTATGTGTCCCTCTATCCTAGACAAAATTAATGCCAAACTTGACTCTTAGAAAGGCATGTTTTTATTGTTTGTTGGTAGGGTTGAGTTGGTTTTGTCCACTCTCTCTAGTTATCATATTTTTTTGTCTTCGGGGTTTCCTCTTCCAATTTTAGTTACTACCTCCATAGAAAAGATGATGAGAGATTTTATTGGGAGTGACAGTGACACTAAGAGGCATCTTCATATAGTTTCTTGGGAAAACATATGTAAGCCTAAAGAGGAAGGAGGTCTTAGAGTGAGGAAGATAGTGGGCTAGACCAAAGTTGGTTTACTCAGAAATCTATGGGATGTGGCTAATGACAAGGAGTCGCTATGGGTGAAGTGGTTACATGAGAAATACATTAAAGGTGGTTCTATCTAGTCAGTTGGGAAGAAAGGTAGCTCCTCCTAGATGTGGAAAACGTTAATAGGTTGCAGGAAGATCTTACACGAGAATGTTGATTTTTGCATTGGTGATGGCAAAAAATGGCTTCTTTGGTTTGTTCCTTGGGTGGTTGGTAAAACCTGCCTCATTGAGAAGGTTAGCCCCCATTTGCGGTTCAGATTGGGGATGGGTGATAATTTCAAGTTGAACCTATGTATTCATAATGATCGATGTCAATGCCTGAGATTTAGAGGCTATGAAGAAGTGTAGGGGGGTTCTAGAAAGCAGCTCTAACCCTGGCTCTGCGTCAGACTCTATTAAGTTCAAATATGGAACCATATTTAAACTAAGAGACAAATGGGAGATTTCAAGGAGAAAGTACCCTAAAACTAAATGGGGCAGATGGGTTTGGAAGGACAATATGTCGGGCAGATATTCATGTTTGCTTTGGAAGGCTTTTCTTGACAAGCTACCTACAGTTGACTATCTACAGAAAATGGGTTTCAATCTAGCTTCTTGGTATGTTTCATGTAAACAAAATACTGAGAATAGAGATCACATTCTCTTTAGATGTTCGTTTTCTAGTGAGATGTGGATGAGTTTCAGAGAATCGTATGGTGCCAAACCGGATTCCTTAGATGAACTTTTGAAGATGAAAATGGAGGAAAATTTTGTAGCTGCTGTGGTGATCCATAGTATTTGGGGTGAGAGAAATAGTAGGATCTTTGGTGGTTTTAAAAGCAAAGCTTGTATTGTATGGCATAGATGCAACAGTGATATACACATGATGTATAGATAGATAGTTTCTCTCTTGTACAGTTTTTTGTTTTGTTCTGGTTTAGCCCTTTGTTTCTATTCCCCTGGTTGTACTTTGTAACCATTGTACAAAACTTTTTTGGTAGTTATTGGAAGAGGCACGTTATTCTCAGTAAAAAAAAATGCTTCTGATCAAGTTTCAAGTCCTTGTATGAAAAAGTTGCTTTATTCCTTAAGATAACTTGGATTTAACTTTCAATGCTTGATAGCACCCAACATATCTTAGTTTCTACATCTAACATGAATATTTTATCATGAAGTATGGGATCTTAAATGGATATCTTTTAGTAAATTATTTTTTCTTTGATCTCTTTTTACTTGGTATGGGTTTAAGGGGGAGCTCAAAATCTCTTAATATAACTTGCATATCTTTTTACTCGTAATGGGTTCTCTACATCAATATGGGATTAACATTTCTTATATTTGATCTAAAGATACTTTTGTTGGTCTCATTTTATGGTGCTTCAAGACTTCTCTAAAACCAATATGGGCATCGCATTCCTTATATTTGGTATAGAGATTCTCTCATTAATTTTTTTTGTTCTTTATGGAATATCTACTCATTTCAGGGCTTAACATTCCTTTAAAATGATAGATAAATAATTTTTGACTAAATTTGACATTTTTTAGGATCATATTAAGGGGGAGTCATCTTCTCTTCATAATGTTTACCTTTTCAAGATGACAAAGGGGGATAAATATTTTTTAAGCAAAAACTTACTTTCTTGCACTTTTCGATTGAGATTTTATACCTCTCGAATATAAACATGCACATATTTTAAAGATACTCAAGGAAAACTTCACTATGGTAAGAAAATTTCATTCTGAGTTTTTGCTTAAAAAATGAAATGTTTGACATCTTCAAAAAGGGGAAGATTGTTGACTAAATTGAACATGAATTTCTCTTATCTTTTAATGATGACAAACATTTCTTATTTGTGGATTTAACAGGGTACTCAAGTTTTTCAGGAATCAAGCACATCTTGGAAAAATCAAGACTGGAAAATCAGTTAATTAAATTATTGTTCATGTGTTTATTTTCACAAGTATATATTTTTAGAACTCATGTAAAATCAAGCTTTGCACCAAGTACACCTATCTCAAAATCTTTCATATGTCAATACTAAGTGTACTGGATAGGTAGGTCACGTTATAAAAATCTTTAGATAGGATTTATAAGTGTTTACACATATTTTAGAGTTTTCCAGTCAAAGAACATTGTGGACCGAGACACACTCGGTCGAAATTTTTCTCGACCGATAGAGAGATGTTTGGACATCTTATTGATCTTTGACTAAGAAATGTTTGTTGGAGACTTTTCACCTCTACGCATGCTCAGTCGAGTAATTAGTCAAATGAGAACATTTTCGGTCAAGAAAATTTTCGACGAAAGAACTTTTTGGAATGGAAAATTATTGTGATCAAACTAGTCATTGTGCCTAAATTTTCTTCGTCCAAATGTCTAGTTGACCCCTTAGAACTCTCTAAACACTCCCCAAAGATATCCTAGCCACTTGTAGACCATTCCTATAAATAGTAGTGATCTAAGGACACCCCAACACATACTTGCATACTTTAATACATTGCATCTTGAGAAAATAGAGCTATAGTAACTCACTTGCAAATCATTCATATTAGTCCTTTTCATATCCTTGCCTTAACTTAGCCTACCACCATTCAATCTTGATACATCCTTAGTGGTTTGGTCCATAAGCTTGATTCATAAGAATATTGTGGAGTTTACTTGGTGTATTCTTTTCTCCAATCATATTTTTTCTATTGTGTAATTGTAGTTGGACTACTTCCACAGGAGAAGGCTATCTAGGATCCCATAAGAGAAGGTGTTCTTCCATTGTCCATCAAAGAAGAGGTGGGATTTGGTTCTCTTCCTCGTTCATTGGTGCTTTGGGAGTCTATAAAAGAAGAGGTGGTATCTAATTTTCTTCCTCGTATGTCAGTGCTTTGGGAGTCTGTAAAAGAAGAGGTGGCACCCGATTCTCTTCCTCATCCATCGGTGTTTGGAGTCCATAAAAGAAGAGGTTTGGTTGGTTCTCTTCTGTGTTTGGTAAAGAAGAAGGTTTATTTGCAACAATTATTTTTTAATTTATCCTCCCAGATAAATTAATAAATTTATTTGTTGCAAATACTAGTTGGCAACAACTAGGTAGTGGATTCACATGGTAGACGGAACCACTCTAAATCATGACTCATCTTTGATTGCTTTCTTAATGCTTTTATTTGTTAAATATTTTATAAATCTCTATTCACACCATCCCTCTAGATCTTTGCATCTACTTCCAATTTGAGTGAGTTAGGATCCTTGTATAAGAGTTGCTCCAATGTAAATCTTGTAAATCTCTCCACTCTCTTTCCAAATCTCTCACTAGCAACTTGGTGATCTGAAGGTAACTTCCTTGAAGAAGCAAAGGTTGATCAAATGTTGAAGATCGATCTTCTACAAGAATGGGTGTCCTTAGTGAAGGTGGAAGATTCTTGGTAGGTAGATAGGCAAGATCTTTGTAATGCTTATTGGCTCCATGACCTCAAAAGGAATGCTAGTTTAGCCATTGTCCTTGAAAAGGGTGGTCTATATGTTGTAACTCTTGTTACAAAATATAATAAGTGTGGCATGGTTGAAAATCCTATAGATTGACCCCTATAGGTAGTGGGTGTAAATCTCCTAGTTTAGAGGTTGCAACCACTACACATCTTAGCGTCCTTTGGTGTTTGCTCAATCTCTTTCTCCCTTGCTTTTCAATATGCATTATCTTTTAGCCAATAACTTGATGGTATAATGTGTTTTGTTTAAGTGGTTTGAGATCTATTCACCCCCCCTCTATATCCCATAGAACAAATAATTGTATCAGAGCTTGGTCTTCTCCAACTAAGACTCCAATGAGTAGAGAAGATGGATGAAAATCTATTAGGATCTCTCAATAATGAGGGTGGCTTATCCATGCATCCACCTATCTTTGATGGAACCAACTTCCTGTATTGGAAGAGTAGAATGCAATTCTACATCCAAGGCATGAGCTATGATGTGGAAGGTTTTTTTCTTTCCCCACAAAGAATCGTAGGGAGAAGTTGCTACATCGAATGAAGCTTCCTTGAAGAAAGATCAACTCAATGCTAAAACCATTACCATCATCTATTACGCCCTCACTCCAACCAAGTTCAACCAGATTTCTTCTTGGTATCCATTATATGAGATTTGGAACAAGCTATACATCACTTATTAAGGCACTAGGCAAGTCAAAGAATCTAAGGTGTATATGCTCCATGGTCTTCTTAAAAACTTCAAGATGGGAAAGAAGGAAAGAGTTTTCAAAATGTATTCAAGACTCAACACAATTGTAATGGGATTTCATCTTTGGGTCATCCAACAGATCAAGGTAATATCAACTCTAAGATCCTTATATCTCTTCCTAAATGGTGGCAAACAAATGTGACTATCATTGAAGAAACAAAGTCACTTATCAAACTTTCTATTGAAGAGCTCATATGAAATCTATAATCTTTTTAAGTGAAATTGACAAACAAAAAGAGGAAGAGAAGCTAGAATAGAAATAATATAAGAAGATTAAGAAGACTGCATTCAAAGATAAAATTGAAGATATTGAGCAGCGACAAGTCAATATCCAAGATTCTCCATCCTCAAGTGAAGATGACTCCCCTAGTGATCTTGAAGCTCATTACTCAAAGGGAAGGCACTTCAAGGGTAAACCCTCCTCCTCCCATTCCTAGATTCTATTAGTGTGGTCAAAAGGGGCACTTCAAGAATGAATTCTCAAAATCCAAGAAGTCACAACACAAGAGCAGTCATACAAAAGAGGACTACAACAAAGAGAGAAAATTCTAGAAAAAGGATAAGAAAGAAAGAAGAGGCAAAGATGCAGCCCATGCCACTTGGGAGGAGTCTTCCGCTAGTTATTCTATATCAAATGAAGGAGAATGACACATGGCCCTCATGGATAGAACAAGTGATGAAGTAAGTGAGTTAAGTCTAAATTAACTTACAAAAGATGCTCTTATCAATATGATTTATGCTTCCCACTCTTCTTGTGCAAAATGTCAATCTAAAAAGAAGATGTTAGGGAACATTGTACATGACTTATATGCTAGAATAGAAGTGGTTGAACAAAATGATAAAACTCATCATGATTGCATAGATTTTTTGCAAGATCAATTACTTGATATTGAACTTCAATATAATGTTGAGAAACTTAACACGATATTTATCTCAAGAAAATGAATGATCTCAAAGATGAAAACCAAACTTATATTGATAAACTTGTCATTATTAGAATTGGAAATGCTAGGATTCTTTCATGAGTTAATCATCTTGAATCTAGACCTATCTTGCCTAGTAAAGATGTAGATAGATAACTCTTGAAAAGGATTCTTATATAACTAAAGTCCTCTATTTGGAGGCCAACTTATTGCATGATAAAGAGGATCTTGCTCATCTTTCTTCTACTATCATAACTCTTAGTGATGATAACCATATTCTTAGAGAATCCTTGCAAAAATACCTAAACTAAGTCCTATAACACTCTACTTTACAAGTGGGTAGTTGTGTTTTAGGACATGAGGGAGGCTCAAAGAGTAATGGCAAGGTAAGAAAGAGAAAGGGACCTCCAATATACCATGTAGAAACCTTCGACTTTAAGTCATTCGTAGTGTGTGCTCATTGTAAGAGTGATTATCATTATTCTAATTTTTGTCCTTATAAAAAGAAGGGGACCGTACCAAACATGAAATGGGTCCCCAAACTAACCTTAGATCTTAAAGTTTGAATTGGGCACTGGCCTCTCCTTTTCTTGTAGGAAAAAGAAAAATCGATTGTTGATAGTGGTTTCTCCAACCACATGGCCGGTGAGATCAGCCTCGTCAACACCATTACAAGAAGAAAAGGAGGTTCAGTGACTCTTGGGGACAACAAGAAAGGTAAAGTGGTAGGTGTGGGTGATGTAGGTGATTCACCATGTATAAAGAATGTCCTTCTTTTAGATGGACGACCTCACAATTTAATAAGTGTTTGTAAACTTTGTGATAATGGATGTCTTATTCTCTTTACCTCTCTTGAATTCTTGCTACTAGATTTCCTCATTTACAATGTCATATATAAGATAATAAGAATTGAAAATCTATATACTATTGTTCTTAGCTCTCTTAAGCCTATTATTGGTAAATGCCTAGTTGTTGATAAGAATGATATATCTTTGTAGCACTGTAGTTTTGGTCATGTAAATATGCATCAATTGAAGAAGTTGAGCAAATAAGAGTTGGTCAACAGACTTCATAAATTTGACTTTAAGAAGGATGAGGAATGCCAACCTTGCACACAAGGAAAGCAAACCAAGTCCTCCTTTAAATCCAAATGAGTCTGTAGCACCAACAGAGCTCTTAAGCTTCTTCACATCGATCTATTTGGACTTATGATAACTCAAACGCTTCATGGTAGAAAGTATTGCTAAGTGCTTGTCAATGATTTCTCTCACTTTACTTGGACTTTCTTCTTGATTGCAAAAATTGATAAACTTTATGTTTTCTCTGTTGGTATGTATGTCCAGAGAGTCAATCATATGATGATTGTGATGGAATATCATATAAAGATTTGATTAATAATCATAAAGGCAAGCTTCCAATTCATTATATTCCACTTAGTTATGAGATAATGAGGAAACATAATGAATGTGTAAAAATGACAATTACTCAATATTGTATGTCTTCAAGTACGTGATTTGAACAATGAGAGCATAAGAATGTCAAGTGTATGTACATTCTTGTTATGGCCCTAGTTGTATGTTACCGTGGAAGGTAGATATATAGAACTAACATTAAAGACTAGAGTGTGTGTTGGTTGATGACAAAATCTCATCCATCATGATATATGTGATATCAAACCAAGCACATAAATACTTGTTAAGGAATAGTGTATCAGACAAACCCACCTTGAGATTGAAACATGGAGACCATAAACCCACCTTGAGAGTGAAACATGGAGATCATAATTGGTGGTCATAATCATCTCTCATAGTGAAGGTGGTGATTGTAGTTCTTAGACTTGAAGTCACTACACTCATCACATGTCGTTCAATGTGTTTTGACATCATCCAATGTGAATCTGAATAAGGGTTGCCATAAAGGTGATGATCGGATGTGTTGTGACACATGGGGATGATTGTGAGTGATGTAGATGGAATTTTTCCCACCTATTGGAGTTTTGTATCCAGTCCACTTGATAAGAAAGACTGAGAAAAGCATGCACATGCACATGTGAATCAATATATGATATTGAGGTCACATATATCTCAGACGTTCTGCTCTAGAACAAGGAACATGGATTGAAAATTGAGAGTATGATGATTACATGCCTCGAGTTCATTTTGGTATCAAAGACAAGGGAATCAAACAATCACTATAACACCTAACAAATATTGTAGGTTGAACTTGTTCTCCAACTTTCCTGATTATTTGGGTAGCAATGATGTGTGACTAAGCACCGCTCTTTGTTCGTGATGTCATAAATTAGTTATGGACATTCACTGCCAACATAACACGGAACCTATGGGGTTACACACATAGTATACACCTATAAGAGGAGTTTAATCATGAATGATAATTAAATTGATTACTAAAGTGTTTAGGTATTCAATTTTAACAACATTGGTTGAAAACTGATTGACTAGAAAATTGAACCGACTAGTTTAAGTGTTGAGTCAGTTGTTTTAGTGTGTTAGGTCAATAGAACCAAGTTTGGAAATTCTGGACAGTGAACCGACTAGTTCAGGAAGTGAACTGGTCGGCTCAGATCCATAAATCGGCCAGCTCAGGTCATGAACCAAGCGGTTGGTGGATCAATTCAATTGATTCAAGAATTTGTGCTGACGCCATGTTGTGCATTAAATCAGATATTAATTGTCAATACAATTGCAATTGGAAAACATGATGAAAGGATCAGTTCACTAGGTTAAGCTATCAGCTCACATGCCAACGAATCAGTTCACTTGTGAACCGACCGTTTCTCCTGTCACAGGTTGCAAAACTTTGTGAGATTCTAGTCCCTTCCACTCCCACATATATAGTCTGGGAACCTGATGAATGCATATTCATCATAATATTCAATCACCATCTTGGGCCCAATTTGACTCAATGCTTTCACTTTCATCTACTAAATATTGTAAAATGCAATATTGCTTAATTGGTTCAATTATCAAGATTATTAACTGAGTTTATGTTGATTTTATGTAGATCATGATGAGGTTAAACCATCAGATGGATCCCACCTCCATTTAACCCTAATCCACCTTCAACATAATCATCACCACCGCTTGCTTCATTCCACCTTTATCTCCGTCAACCATCATCCCTATCAAACCCTAATAAGTGGGGCCCACCCTTCTCAACCCTAGATCTACTTCACTCAAGATCCTCCCATCCTTGCTCTTGACCAAATGGTATTGATCCATTCTGTGATGTCCGATTCGCGAAAACAAGATCAACGAATTTAAACTAATGCGGAAGCATTTCGTTAGCAGCGGAATTACTGAAAATCACTAAAAATTAAAACTTTTCGTAAAGAAATCCTCAAACGGTAAAACTCTTTCATAGAGAAACAAGGTAAGTTATTTACAAGCTGATACATCAGTACATCTCTGTATCATCACATCTCGAGGGTTACAATACTGATTGCCCTGTTGAACTGTACAAGGCAAGATACAAAACTCGAGGCATTATGCCAAAAATCTCAGATCTAGATTAAACCATCTACTGACTCCTAGGACCTGAGAGTACAGAGATGACACATAGGACATTCTATATACAAGACCTGACAAACAGTGTCTCCACCTGAAAGATCACTGTTGTCCTGGATGTTGCTACTGTTGTTGCTCACCCACTGAAGGGTTCCTCCGTCCTCGGCGTCTACCTAAAAAGTTGAATCCCACGGGGGTGAGACAATTGAATAATTGTCCCAGGGAGAGTTATAACTCTTCGTCAGAAGCATTGTTATTATAAAGATTAAGATAACAATGAGCAGTAGAACTATAATTATTTAACAGTAGACAAGTCATTGATTAAACTAAGTAGAGAAGCATTCTCTAAGCAATCATTTCAATTATAACTTGATTGAATGACAAGACTTATATCAATTAGGAACATGTAAAACATGTATACTAGTTATTCAACTAGAACACTATAAATAATGTATCATCAATCATTGTTTCTCGTAGTTCAACCTAAGCAATTAAGCTATACGGCTGATTACATTTTTCAAACATATTTATGCCCTGAGGAGATGAGGTATACCACTCATCCTCCAACCGACCATTACTAAATCGCAATCGGTACCATACATAGGTCATCAGAAGAGTTGGATTTCTATGACCTCATCTTCCTCAGTCAGTGTGAGGTACAACATGCAAGACATCTTGTGTCTCTTCTTAAATAGCTTTCCAGGGTATTCTGGCAACTTCGCTATTAGAGTTACAGTGGCATGCTGTACTCTCTTCGCCATCGAGGGATTTCTTGTTTATCTCTCATCGATGCAACATTAACAACATCATCGGGAGATTAGTGATACATCATCCCGGAATACACATATAATGAAGGATTGAGATATTAAATGTACATTTCACATCAATTCCCTCATTAGGACGTAAGGATATTCGCATCCATAACCCCCACATACTCAAAAATATGCTCTCCAGGAGTTCCCTTAGGAAAACCTATTTCACCATCATTTAATTTCTGACAATGATGGATCTATGGTCAGGGCTCTACATGATATCATTATACTTGATTAATTAAGTATATTATGCCACTCTTTTAGCATCAGGCATGTTTTCAAACATAAACCAATAAGACAATTGCTATTAAGAAGGGGTACTAATTGTATCAAGTTCATTTCACATCTAGTTAACATTGGGATCTCAATCCCTAACCATCTCATCATTGTGATTCATGGATATGGGTATTCAAACCCTTAGATCATCAAACACTTTTTACCAAGTAACATGTTGCTATTAAGTCATTTAACAGTATGAACAGAATAATAGCAATGCTGATATTTCCTATGGCTCATATAGTATGTCAATCTCTTATGTTACCTATCACTGGGCAACATAACATATCATTACTTTCAAAGCTTATAAGTGCTTTCAATGAATATGACATCATAGCTCTTACCTAGCTATGTTCACCATTTCATAAAAACCTGCATAATTAATACATTTGATAATAGGCAAATTATCTCTATATCAGCACATTGCGAAACAAAGATAACCTTTCAATTCAAGGGTTGTACCACTATGCCCTTACTAGGATTAGGGTTTCCCTTTTCAATTCAATTGGGTTAACCAACCCCTTTAACTTAATTAGGAAAAGTGATTCCTCATTTCATAGTTCAAACATTGAGTTTCACGCTTAAAAGCATAACCCAGAATTAGGATTTATTGTTCACAACATCACATTACCCTAGATTAGGGTTTAATATTCACATTACATCACATTTCCCTAGATTAGGTTTTACTATTCACATTACATCACATTAAGATTATACCATCATCATATATAAGGATTAATTCCATTAATGCCCTTAATTAGGTTTATGATTCATTAGCTGTCATAACTAGGGTTTCATGATCTCATTATCATAGATCATATCCTAATTAGGTATCCATCCATATTGGGAGTTCATTACTTGATTAATCATTCATATAAGAAGTTTTATCTCTCTTCTTTCAATAAGATGATGTTTGCATTACTCTTGATTAGGCTAAGTCAATTTGACATTGACATCATGGGTTATGTCATTACCATTGTGATCATGAAGGCTTACTCATTCAAAGAGTGCTAAGCACTTTATCTCATCAAGGATACCTTTATTATAACATACACAAACCAACTAACCACTTGGTCCTTTAATCACTTTAAGCATCCATGAGGTTTTAGGTTAATCAACTACTAAACCATCTTGACCACTAAGGTATCAAACGATCTTGACCTTTATAGACCTCAAACAGTCTTGCACACTAAACCCCCAAACGGTCTTGGACAGACCTTGAAATCGTTTGGTGTTGAAGACCGTTTGGTCTTGTTGACTTTTGAAATCGTTTGGTAAAGTGCACACTCAAGACCGTTTGCCCAAGATGGGGTGAAGACCGTTTGGTCATGAAGACCGTTTGGTCAATTGACTTTGAAACCGCATGGACACAATCGACCTTAAAACCGCATGAGCACCAAACCGTTTGGTTCTCATGCGGTCCAAACGGTCTGGAGACCGTTTGGTCCAAACCACCTCAAAACTGCAAGGACCAAAAAGTGTCTCAACCACTTCAATTGAATTAGGGTTTCCAATGTTGAACCCCTCAATTAGTCATGCACTTGCTAGCCACTCATCAATTGAGTCAATTAGGTCAACCCTAAACTGATTTGACACTCAATTTACCCTCAATTGATCATCAATTAGGACTTGGATCAATTGGATTAGGGTTTGAAATTGATTACCATTCAACATGTTCCAATGTGAGTCTAATTGATTGGAAACCATTGAACCGTCATTCAATTTGGTCATGACCTGACCCCAAACGGTCTTGGGATCATTTGGATGACCTCCAAATGGTTTTGAGACCATTTTCTCAAGTCAACATCAAAAACTAACTCAACCAATTAAGGTTTGATTCATTGAATTGATCATTAGGTCAACAATCAATTATACTTCGACTTGTTACCTTTAGATCTTCAACCACTTGACCATAGTCAACCCTAGACCACCAAACGGTCTTGGTTGACCCCCAAATGGTCTTGGGATCATTTGGATATCCTCAAAATGGTCTTGAGACCGTTTTCCCATTAATATATCAAAAACCAAGTCATTCATTTAGGGTTTGGATATTGGAATTGGTCACCAAAATCAGCAATTGATTACTCATCAACTTGATATCATTGGATCATCAATTGGTGAACTATGCTTACCCCTAGACCTCCAAATGGTCTTGGGTGATCACCAAACGGTCTTGAGACCGTTTGGGTGATCCCCAAATGGTTTTGAAACCGTTTGGGTCACTCAACCCAAACTTCATCATGATTGGAAATATTGAAATCAGCAATAGACCCGATTAGGATTTAGGTGGTTGATGAGCCTTCAATTGGTGATTCACTTGGGATTAATAGAGGATTTTTTATAGGTAATTAGTCTACATTATTCACTACAAACCTCCAAATGGTCAAAACCTAGTCAACGCATCCAAACGGTCTTGGACCGTTTGCTTCTATGCAGTTTGGTTGAAACCGTTTGCATTCAAACGGTTTGAAACCGTTTTCTCCCAAACGGTTTGGGAGACCGTTTGAGCAAAGGTTGGAGATCGTTTGCTAAAGTGAAAACTTGGATAAACATAGGAATTAACATCATCATCTTCTACCTCAAGAACAGGGGTTGTTCTTCACGGAAATGATAGCAAGAACACACATAGGTGTCTAAAGAAGAAGTATAAGCAATGATTCTAAGAAAAGAGGGTGCATTAACAAAGCATAAGGGTTAGAGTTATAAAACCCACCTCTAGGACTGATCTAGATCTCCAAGCTTCATAGCTTTAATGGCGGTTTGAGCTCCAGTAGTTGTCCAAGGTCCGTTCTTCACTCTTTGGTTGAGCAAGATGGCTAGAAAGAAGAATCGTGTGAAGAACACCATGAATCTGACCTTATATAGTGGTTTCCACCATGAATTCGAGGTAGATGATGATCCAAACTTACCAAACTATCTTGGTCATCCTTCCTCTGCTCTAGAGATCCTCCTTGGTTGGCCAAAGTAGGTTTGAGAAGAAAAGAACTAAGGGAAATGATCCCTTGTTTATTTGGAAAGATTGCTTATATATTTATGGGTCTTTTCTAAACAAAAGAAAAAAGGATAGTTATTTCCTTTTTATTTCCCAAACATATCCACTAAGTCTTGCTCCATCCTTGCCACATTTTCCACTTACTAAACTCATGCAAAATCCTCCATTATCCAAGGTTTAAAGGAAAAGAAACCAAACATCTTAATAAGTTGTATATATAAAAGGGCCATTTGCTTAAATCTTGATTATTTTAACATTATGCAAAAAGGACTGAAAATGAAATATAAGTTCCTCAGGAGCCTTAATTACATTTCAAAGGATAAAAACAAGCATCTAATCACTTAATTAGGCAAAAAACCTAGGGTTAGTTCATAACCCAGGTCAGGGATGTTACAAATTATCCACCCCTTACAAGGATTTCGTCCCCGAAATCATTACAAAAACATATTAAGAGAAAAGAGTAGGGTATTTCTTCCTCATCTCTTCCTCTAGTTCCCACGTGGCTTCTTCAACACCATGGTGATTCCAGAGGACTTTCACAAGACTTATGTCTTTCTTTTTCAGCTTTTTAATTCTCTTGTCAAGGATTAACACATGTCCTTCTATATAAGATATATCATCATTCAATTCCACTTCCATAGGTTGCAGAACTGATTTTGTATCAGGATGACATTTCCTTAACATGGAAATGTGGAACAATGGGTGTAAATTTTGCAACTCTGATGGTAACTCTAGCTTATAAGCTACCTTTCCAATTCATTCAATGATTGGATAAGGCCCCATAAACCTAGGAGCTAACTTTCCTTTCCTTCCAAATCTAAGAACTCCTTTCCAAGGTGAGACTTTGAGGTACACTCTGTCTCCAACCTGGAATTCTAAAGGTCTATGATGCTTATCAGTATAAGATTTCTGCCTATCTTATGCAGTCTTTAATTGTTGTTGTATTATCTTAATCTTCTCAGTGGTTTGCTGCACAAGATCAGGACCTAAAAGTTGATATTCACTGGTTTCATACCAACATAAGGGAGATCTACAACATCTACCATACAAAGCTTCATAAGGTGCCATATCAATACTATGTTGATAGCTATTGTTGTAGGCAAACTCTATCAAGATTAGGTGTAGATCCCAACTCCCTATAAACTGAAGAAAACATGTTCTAAGCAAGTCCTCCAAGGTTTGTATAGTCCTTTCTGATTGTCCATCAGTCTGTGGATGAAAGGTTGTACTAAACCTTAACTGTGTGCCTAAAGATTTATGAAGTCGCTCCCAAAAATGACTTGTAAACTAGGGACCTCTGTCAGAAACAATGGTAACTGGGACTCCATGCAGTCATACTATCTCATCTACATATATTGTGCCAACTTCTCAGCAGAAAAGGTTGTTTTGACAGGTAAAAAATGTGTTTTCTTTGTCAACCTATCAACTATTACCCAGATGGAATCATGACCTTTGGCTGTTCTAGGTAAACCAACCATAAAATCAATGGTCACATGATCCCACTTCCATTGTGGTATGGGTAAAGGTTGCATTGTTCCTGCTGGCTTCTGGTGTTCAGCTTTAACTTGCTGACACATAGGACACCGCATAACAAACTCAGCAATGTCCTTCTTCAAACTAGGCCACCAATACTTATCTTTCAAGTTTCGATACATTTTGGTGCTCCCTAGATGCATAGCATACATTGAAGAATGAGCTTCTTCTAGGACTAACTTCCTCAAGTTATCCACATCTGGTACTATCATCCTACCATGATAACAAGCTACTTGATCATCTGAGTCATGGAAACCATCTCATTTTTCACTACCATACTCCGATCTGATCTGTTGAACTACAGCATCAAGTTGTTGTGCCTCCTTAATCTGCTGTCTCAGAGTAGGTTTTATGTGCACCACAGCTAACAACCCTGATAACAATGATACTCTTAACTGTACATTATCTTGTCTTAGGGAGATAAGCATATCCCTTCTAGAGCATACCAAGGAATTCAGTTGTGCTCTATTTAGGGCTGGTGTTGCTGATTTCCTACTTAAAGCGTCAACAACTACATTGGCCTTCCCTGGATGGTAATCGATTGTACAATCGTAGTCCTTGATTAACTCCATCCAGTGGCGTTGCCTCATGTTGAGCTCATGCTGAGAAAAGATATACTTTAGGTTCTTATAGTCTGTGAAAATCTGGAATGTGTCTATCCATAAAGATAATGTCTCCAGATTTTCAAGGCATGAACTACAGCAGCTAGTTCTAAATCGTGCGTCGGATAATTCTCCTCGTGTTTCTTAAGTTGTCGAGAAGGAAAAGAAATCACTTGTTTATCCTGCATAAACACACATCCTAGTCCATTCTTAGAGGCATCATAGAAAACTATATATCCTTTTCCTTATTCAGGTAACACAAGCACAGGTGCACTTGTCAACCTTTCCTTCAATAGCTGAAAAGATTGATGGCACTTGTCATTCTAGGCAAAAGGAACATCCTTCCTGGTCAACTTAGTCAAGGGTAAGGCTATAGAACTAAAGTTCTTAATGAACCTCCAATAATAGCATGCCAACCCTAAGAAACTACAGATCTATGTCGGTGTCTTCGACTATTCCCATTGCAGGACAGATTCTACCTTTTTAGGGTCAACACGTATACCTGAAGCAGATATTACGTGTCCCAAAAAAGAAACTTCTGGTAACCAGAACTCACACTTGCTAAACTTAGCATATAACTTATGCTCTCTTAGCAAAGTTAGAGCCTGACGAAGATGATGTTCATGCTGCTGAGCATCTCTACTATAGATCAGGATGTCATCTATAAAGACAACAACACATTGATTGAGATAAGGTCGAAAGATTCTATTCATGAGTTCCATAAATGCAGCTGGTGCATTTTTTAGTCCAAATGACATAACCGTGAACTCATAATGACCATACCTTGTCCTAAAGGCAGACTTAGGTATGTCACCATCCTTAATACGTAGTTGATGATATCCCGACCTTAAATCTATTTTTGAGAAGATGATTACACCATGCAACTGGTCAAAGAGATCATCAATCCTCGGTAGAGGATACTTATTCTTTATCATTACTTTATTTAACTTCCTCTAATCAATGCACAACCGCATTGACCCGTCTTTCTTTTTAACAAAGAGGATCAGAGCACCCCAAGGTGAAGTACTCGGTCAGATGAAACCCTTCTCAAACAACTCTTGCAGTTGTTTCTTGAGTTCTGCCATCTCAGCAGGCACCATCCTATATGGTGTTTGTCCTATAGGTTGCGTGTCCGAAACTAGATTAATTTCAAAATCAATCTCTCGGGGTGGAGGAACACCTGGAAGTTCTTCAGAAAATACATCTTCAAATTCCCTGACTACAGGAACTTCAGTAGGGTTAGGACTCTCCATGGTAGTGTCTACCACATGGGCCAAGAATGCATAACATCCTTGCCTCATCAGCTTCTCAGCAACCATAGCTGACACCAAATAGGTTGGAAGAATCTTTCTATCTCCTTGAAAGATCCATGTGTCACTTTCATCAGTGAACACAACTTGCTTGGACTCACAATCCAAGACAACCTTATACCTTTATAAGGTATCCATCCCAAGGATTACGTCGAATCCATGCATCTCAAGTGGTATAATATCCACTTGAATGCGATGTTTAGAAAAGAAAAGAATGCAGGGAGAACATATCTCCTGCAACACATCAGATCCCATCAATGGAGTTTCTAGCAACAAACTATTTGTTCTACGTCTTGTAGTCAGGTTGCAGTCACGAATCACCCTTCGAGTGATAAAGGAATGTGTAGCACCCGGATCAATTAAAACAAATACAACGCAAGATATAGGCATATCAGAATTAAACAACTCTATCTGACCTGCCACAACCCGAGGGTTGATCACTGCCTTAGGTGGATTCATCGCATAAAATCTCGATGTTGCATGTGGTTTATTTGGTGCTCGATGACTAGGTGTCGATGATCCAGCTTGGGACGCTTGTCCACATCTTCTAGCTCCCCCTAGAAAATGTCTCCTTTGATAACCTTGCTGACTTTGCCTTTGAGGTTGAGTTACACTCGCTTTTCTGGCTCTGCAATCTTTCATCAGATGTCCCATCTTTCCACATATGTAACAGCTTCTATTCAGTTGTTGTGGTCTAGGTGGTCCTGTAACCGATTCAGATACTGAGCTATGAGCTCCTTCTAACGGTAAGCTTCGTCCTCTACCCCTATTTGACGTCCACTGCATCTGGGTACTGAATCTAGGTGGTGGTGTAGGTACAGAAAACTTTGGTTTCTTAAAACCTTTGGATGAAGATCCTTGGAACTGGGGGTACATCTTCTTGTTCTTGGTATGTCTCTTCTCTGACACAGACCTCTCTATCCTCCTGACCGACTCCACAAAGGTAGCAAACCTTTCCCTGTTTTCCAGAGTAGACACAGGGGTGGTCAACTCAGCATTTAACCCCTTCTCAAAACATTTAATCCTTTCTTCATCTGTAGCTGACATATGCGGACAGAACCACAACAGCTCCATGAACTTAGCCTTGTGTTTGCTAATGTTCATCGGTCCTTGTCTTAACCTCTCAAACTGAGAGATTTTCTCATCCAAGAATGTCTTAGGGAAGTATATATTAATAAATACCTGTCGGAAAGCTTCCCATTCAAACTCCACACCTGGCCTTTTCTGTTCTTCCATGGTCCACCAGTGAAGATACACAGCATGTCTAACCTTCTCAGCTTCTAGGATGTTCAGGATTCTAAAGGCCTTCTCTAGTTCAGTTAGCCACAAGTCAGCATCTACTGGGTCAGCTATTCCCGCATACTCTGTGGCTCCAACCCGACATAGTCGTTCAAACGTCTTGTCAGATCCTTGTCCTTCTGGATGGGTAGGTGCCCTAGGTGCAGGTATAGGCATCCTATCAGTCATATGTGTCATGGCAGTCATGAACTGCCCGAACATGGCTTGGAAGGCTGGGTTCCCCATTTCAGCTGGATTGAACTAGGGTGGTTCAGGTACATGTTCCTCCCTTTCCTGGTCTCTTGCACCTTCTCTAGGTGCAACAACACTACTCTCAGCAATGTGTTCCTCATATGATCTAGACATCTTTAGTTTTCTCTTCTCCTCCTAAATGAGTAGAAGACACTATCAGATATACTGGAAGATACTAGAATGAACTATATAACCTAAGTCATATGTCTCTGTAGACTCAGCGAACCTAGAGCTCTGATACCACTAAATTATGACGTCTGTTTCGTGCAAATAAAATCAACAAATTTAAACTAATGCGGACGTGTTTCGTTAGCAGCGGAATTACTGAAAATCACTAAAAATTAAAAAATTTCGTAAAGAAATCCTCAAATGGTAAAACTCTTTCATAGAGAAACAAGGTAAGTTATTTACAAGTTGATACATCAGTACATCTCTGTATCATCACATCTCGAGAGTGACAACACTGATTGCCCTGTTGAACTGTACAAGGCAAGATACAAAACTCGAGGCATTACGCCAAAAATCTCAGATCTAGATTAAACCATCTACTGACTCCTAGGACCTGAGAGTACAGAGACAACACATAGGACATTCTATATACAAGACTTGACAAACATTGTCTC
Organism: Alisma plantago-aquatica; assembly: GCA_963693085.1. Lineage (NCBI taxonomy): Eukaryota > Viridiplantae > Streptophyta > Magnoliopsida > Alismatales > Alismataceae > Alisma > Alisma plantago-aquatica. Next base: position 1,569,108,067 of record OY856409.1, on the reverse strand, counting down.
CACCTGAAGATCATTGCTGTCCTGGATGTTGTTGTTGTTGTTGCTCACCCACTGAAGGGTTCCTCCGTACTCGGCGTCTACCTAAAAGGTTGAATCCCACGGGGGTGAGACAATTGAATAATTGTCCCAGCGAGAGTTATAACTCTTCGCCAGAAGCATTGTTATTGCAAAGATTAAGATAACAATGAGCAGCAGAACTATAATTATTTAACAGCAGACAATTCATTGATTAAACTAAGTAGTGCAGCATTCTCTAAGCAATCATTTCAATTATAACTTGATTGAATGTCAAGACTTATATCAATAAGGAACATGAAAAACATGTATACTAGTTATTCAACTAGAACACTATAAACAATGTATCATCAATCATTGTTTCTTGTAGTCCAACCTAAGCAATTAAGCTATATGGCTGATTACATTTTTCAAACATATTTATGCCCTGAGGAGATGAGGTATACCACTCATTCTCCAACCGACCATTACTAAATCGCAATCGGTACCATACATAGGTCATTAGAAGAGCCGGATTTCTATGACCTCATCTTCCTCAGTCAGTGTGAGGTACAACATGCAGGACATCTTGTGTCTCTGCTTAAATAGCTTTCCAGGGTATTCTGGCAACTTCGCTATTAGATTTACAGTGGCATGATGTACTCTCTTCGTCATCAAGGGATTGCTTGTTTATCTCTCATCGATGCGGCATTAACAACATAATCGAGAGATTATTGATACATCATCCCGGCATACACATATAATGAAGGATTGAGAGATTAAATGTACATCTCACATCAATTCCCTCATTAGGACGTAAGGATATTCGCGTCCATAACCCCCACATACTCAAAAGTATGCTCTCCAGGAGTTCCCTTAGGAAAACCTATTTCACCATCATTTAATTTCTGACAATGATGGATCTATGGTCAGGGCTCTATATGATATCATTATACTTGATTAATTAAGTATATTATGGCATTATTTTAGCATCAGGCATGTTTTCAAACATAAACCAATAAGACAATTGCTATTAAGAAGGAGCACTAATTATATCAAGTTCATTTCACATCTAGTTAACATTGGGATCTCAATCCCTAACCATCTCATCATTGTGATTCGGGAATATGGGTATTCAAACCCTTAGATCATCAAACACTTGTTACCAAGTAACATGTTGCTATTTAGTCATTTAATAGTATGAACAGAATAATAGCAATGTTGATATTTCCTATGGCTCATATAGCCTGTCAATCTCTTATGTTACCTATCACTGGGCAACATAACATATCATTAATTTCAAAGCTTATAAGTGCTTTCAATGAATATGACATCATAGCTCTTACCTAGCTATGCACCATTTCATAAAAACCTGCATAATTAATACATTTGATAATAGGCAAATTATCTCTATATCAGCACATTGCGAAACAAAAATAACCTTTCAATTCAAGGGTTGTACCACTATGCCATTACTAGGATTAGGGTTTCCCTTTTCAATTCAATTAGGGTTAACCAACCCATTTAACTTAATTAGGAAAAGTGGTTCCTCATTTCATAGTTCAAACATTGAGTTTCATGCTTAAAAGCATAACCCAGAATTAGGATTTACTATTCACATCATCACATTACCCTAGATTAGGGTTTACTATTCACATTACATCACATTTCCCTAGATTAGGGTTTACTATTCACATTACATCACATTAATATTATACCATCATCATATATAAGGATTAATTCCATTAATGCCCTTAATTAGGGTTATGATTCATTAGTTGTCATAACTAGGGTTTCATGATCTCATTATCATGGATCATATCCTAATTAGGTATCCATCCATATTGGGAGTTCATTACTTGATTAATCATTCATATAAGAAGTCTTCTCTCTCTTTTTTCAATAAGATGATGTTTGCATTACTCTTGATTAGGCTAAGTCAATTCAACATTGACATCATGGGTTATGTCATTACCATTGTGATCATGAAGGCTTACTCATTCAAAGAGTGCTAATCACTTTATCTCATCAAGGGTACCTTTATTATAACATACACTAACCAAATAACCACTTGGTCCTTTAATCACTTTAAGCATCCATGAGGTTTTAGGTTAATCAACTACTAAACCATCTTGACCACTAAGGTATCAAACGATCTTGACCTTTATAGACCTCAAACGGTCTTGCACACTAAACCCCCAAACGGTCTTGGACATACCTTGAAATTGTTTGGTGTTGAAGACCGTTTGGTCTTGTTGACTTTTGAAACCATTTGGTAAAGTGCAAACTCAAGACCATTTGCCCAAGATGGGATGAAGACTGTTTGGTCATGAAGACCGTTTGGCCATGAAGATTGTTTGGTCAAGTTGACTTTGAAACCGCATGGACACAATCGACCTTGAAACCGCATGAGCACCAAACGGTTTGGGATCGTTTGGTCCCAAATGGTCTTGAGACCATTTGGTCCCAAATGGTCTTGAGACTTTTTGGACCCAAATAGACCGTTTGGTCCAAACCACCTCAAAACCGCAAGGACCAAAAAGTGTCTCAACCACTTCAATTGAATTAGGGTTTCCAATGTTGAACCCCTCAATTAGTCATGCACTTGCTAGACACTCATCAATTGAGTCATTTAGGTCAACTCTGAACTGATTTGACACTCAATTGACCCTCAATTGATCATCAATTAGGACTTGGATCAATTGGATTAGGGTTTGAAATCGATTACCCTTCAACATGTTCCAATGTGAGTCTAATTGATTTGAAATCATTTAACCATCATTCAATTTGGTCATGACCTGGCCCCAAACGGTCTTGGGATCGTTTGGATGACCTCAAAACGGTCTTGAGACCGTTTTCTCAAGTCAACATCAAAAACTAACTCAACCAATTAAGGTTTGATTCATTGAATTGATCATTAGGTCAACAATCAATTATACTTCGACTTGTTACCTTTAGATCTTCAACCACTTGACCATAGTCAACCCTAGACCTCCAAACGGTCTTGGGTGACCCCCAAATGGTCTTGGGATCGTTTGGATATCCTCCAAACGGTCTTGAGACCGTTTTCCCTTTAATTTATCAAAAACCAAGTCATTCATTTAGGGTTTGGATATTGGAATTGGTCACCAAAATCAGCAATCGATTACTCATCAACTTAATATCATTGGATCATCAATTGGTCAACTATGCTTAACCCTAGACCTCCAAACGGTCTTGGGTGATCACCAAATGGTCTTGAGACCGTTTGGGTGATCCCCAAATGGTTTTGAAACCATTTGGGTCACTCAACCCAAACTTCAACATGATTGAAAATATTGAAATCAGCAATAGACCCGATTAGGGTTTAGGTGGTTGATGAGCCTTCAATTGGTGATTCACTTGGGATTAATTGAGGATTTTTGGTAGGTAATTAGTCTACATTATTCACAATAGACCTCCAAATGGTCAACGCATCCAAACAGTCTTGGACCGTTTGCTTCTATGTGGTTTGGTTGAAATCGTTTGCATTCAAACGGTTTGAAACCGTTTGCTCCCAAACGGTTTGGGAGACCGTTTGAGCAAAGGTTGGAGATCGTTTGCTAAAGTGAAAACTTGGATAAACATAGGAATTAACATCATCATCTTCTACCTCAAGAACAGGGGTTGTTCTTCACGGAAATGATAGCAAGAACACCCAAAGGTGTCTAAAGAAGAAGTATAAGCAACGATTCTAAGAAAAGAGGGTGCATTAACAAAGCATAAGGGTTAGAGTTATAAAACCCGCCTTTAGGACTGATATAGAGCTCCAAGCTTCATAGTTTTAATGGAGGTTTGAGCTCCAGTAGTTGTCCAAGGTCCGTTCTTCACTCTTTGGTTGAGCAAGATGGCTAGAAAGAAGAATCGTGTGAAGAACTCCATGAATCTGACCTTATATAGTGGTTTCCACCATGAATTCGAGGTAGATGATGATCCAAACTTACCAAACCAGCTTGGGCGTCCTTCCTCTTCTCCAGAGCTCCTCCTTGGTCGGCCAAATCATGTTTGAGAAGAAAATAACTAAGGGAAACGATCCCTTGTTTATTTGGAAAGATTGCTTATATACTTATGGGACTTTTCTAAACAAAAGAAAAAAGGATAGTTATTTCCTTTTTATTTCCCAAACATATCCACTAAGGCTTGCTCCATCCTTGGCCACGTTTTCCACTTACTAAACTCATGCAAACTCCTCCATTATCCAAGGTTTAAAGGAAAAGAAACCAAACATCTTAATAAGTTGTATATATAAAAGGGCCATTTGCTTAAATCTTGATTATTTTAACATTATGTAAAAAGGACTAAAAATGAAATATAAGTTCCTCAGGAGCCTTAATTACATTTCAAAGGATAAGCACAAGCATCTAATCACTTAATTAGGAAAAACACGTAGGGTTAGTTCATAACCCAGGTCAGGGATGTTACACATTCGGTTTCACCTCATTCGGTCATGGGCTTTCTTTTCACCACACGATCTTCATCTAATGATTCACCCTCCTTGCAATTACCTCCAAATAGTCTCACCCACACGGTCTCAAGACCGTGTGAAGCCTCACGGTCTCAAGACCGTGTAGCAACTCACAGTCGCGAGATCGATAGGAACGCACATCCTCAAGACCGTTTGGATGTTTTGATCGAGCCTCGTCCTCCGTCTTCTTCCTCCCTCCACCCAATCTACAAACCTAATACCACCTAGTCGCAGTTGTCTTTAGTAGTGATCCGATGCCACTGACTCCTTGCTTCCATCTCGCCTTCCTTCACTGATCGCGTGCATGTCGCCGCCAATGCCTCCTGCCCTAGTGGCACCATCTACTGCCATCCCGTCCTCTCTCCGCTGATCGCAGCGCCTGCACACTCGCACCCAGGACCTGCCCTAACGGTTAGTAAGATCGTTAGGCTAGTAGATCCTTGCGATCCCCAGACTTCATGAATGATGAAACCGTGAATAACCAGAGGGACTCAAAACCGTTAGGTCAAGCGGAGACCGCGAGACCATTAGTGTCGACTGAGGCTGACGACCGTTTGGCCGGCATAAACTGCGAAGTAGCCAAGACCGGTTGGGAGTCCAAGATCGATAGACCGCGAGATCGTAAAGCCCAACACAATACTATTTGCATAACTAAGATCGTTTGGAGCCAAAGATCCCCAAACCGCTAGGGCAGCAAGAAAATGGTCTTGCAAGGCCATTTGGAGAGAGATCCAAACTGATAGGCTAAATACCGTTTGGAGCCAAAAATATCAAGACCGTTAGAGCAGAAACCATTTGGAGGCAAAAACTCAAGACCGTTTGGAATTAGCAGACCGATAGAACTCCAAACCGTTTGGAAGTGAAGATTGTTTGGAGGAAAATACTCCAAACCGTTTAAACTCTAAACTGTTAAGAAGACTAAATGGTCTCCAAACCGTTAAAGCAATGCTGTGAAAATTGCAACGGGGTCCAAATTGCAAAGACCCCAACCAGTGCCTATAAATAGGACCAGCAGGGTCCTCATTTGAGGTATCGGACCCAGGACACTGACAGGCTGCCTGAACACAGGTTTGGTCCACATACATCCACGCCATTGCCACTTCACATGTTGCTCCTACTGCGAGCAAGGAGGTCAAGATGAGAAAGAAGGTGGAAAAGAAGATCTACCCAGCCTGCCTTGGTGGTTCTTCCTCCTCATCCAGATCTGCTCCGACATGATGTAGAAGACCGCATCATCTTCACTGAGCTACGACTACCTTCTACATCATGCTCATGGCGGAACCTTCCCTCTCTCTTATTCTTCTTTTTTCTCACATCATGAGTGAGTAGTTCTTTTTCGCTGGGGTACGGGGACTAGCCCCGCTTCCCATGCAATCATGTTCTCTTGTTAAACATTCCATGGCAATGTATATAACTTTTCGTTTCGTTGTTAATCGTTAATGTTCGTGGATTTATTACCTTCTTGCTTTTATCTTGTTCTTCCCTATGTTGCGAGAACTTCTATATGTAGGGTAGAATGTCGATTAACAAGGTTGACTCCCAAACTAGAAATGGAATGGGATTCCTTGAGGTCGTAAGTGTATGATCCGTGAGGGGACAAGACATCTAGCCTACGGTGACGCTTCTGTGGCCTAAACATCCCTCAGGGAGGGCCGCAGCTTCAGTTGGATATATGTATCTTTATTATTAATTGTCGATGTTTGCTTGTAGATTAATCGATTGATTGCTTGTCAATTAGCACGGTTGACTCCCTGAATAGAAATATAAAGGGATTCCTTGCGGTCATAAGTGTATGATCCGTGAGGAGACGAGCCATCTAGCCCATGGTGACGCTTCTATTTGCCTAACGCCTATATAGGGGGCCCACATCTTCAGTTGGATATCTATATATTTAGAAGAGTAAGTGCATGATCTGGATGGCAACGAGACATCTGATGCCTAAGGTGATGCTTACGCGAACCTAAACATCCCTTCGAGAGGGTTCACAACAGTTCTATTTGGATAGTTATATCTTGCCTGGATGTTTGATGTTTGGATGTGTTTGGATGTGTTTGCATGTGTAGTGGTGGTGAAACCCGGTACCATCCCACCGATTCCATATCATTAATATATATCAACTTTAACTCTTCTCTTTACCTTCCTATATTTAGTTTAATTAGCCTCAATTCAACTAATCATTTTAAATATTAGTTGTACTTGAACTAGACTGGACTAGCAACGATTCTTAAAAATGTTGTCCCTTAGGATTCGATCCTTAACTATACTATGATAAGACTCATGCACTTGAGGGTGGTATTATTGCATAAGGTTTTGGTAAACAGGGATTTCAACCCTGAGTGAATTTGTTAGTGTGATAATAAACCACATCAAATTCTGGCGTCGTTGTCGGGGACAACGGAATCAGTTAGTCAAATCTAGTTCTTTTAAGGCTAATCTAGGCTTTTTTCTTTTCTTTTGATACAACTGATCATTTACTTGAATTTGGTTCTACTTTGTCAATCTCACTTCTGAAAAAAATTTCCATCCCAGGTACCAACAAAGACTAGTGCATGCACCGCTCAAATAGTCCTGGTCTCACTGCTAGCTTTGATCCTGAGATAGACAGAACTTTTCATCGTCAGAACAGAAAGAACCAAGAAAGAATGTCTCAAGAGGAGGAAATAGCCTGTAGAGTAGCTCAAGCCCTCAATGCACAAAGAGAAAGGCTCATGCAAGAAGCCAGAGCTACAGTTGAAACAGAGATCTGAGCAGCTCAAGCAGCAGCACAAGCAGCAGAACTGCAGAAGGACCTTAGAGAGTTCTCCATTCCTAAAGTTGTTGACGTTCATCTCCCAGTACAACCTCCTCCCATCAATGATCCCAATTTTGAGATAAGGGCACATTGGATCACCTTGTTTCAAAACAACCCATTCTATGGTAAGCAAGGAGAAGATAGTCAGGAACACCTTCTGAGGTTTATCGATCTATGTGCTATGAAAAAGCAAAATGGAGTCTCAGACGATGCCATTCGACTCTGTCTCTTTAAGTATTCTCTTGCTGATAGAGCTATAATCTGGTACAACTCTTTACAATGCGAACCCATCACTACTTGGGAACAACTTCAAAATATTTTACAGGAAGAATTTTACCCTCCTTCTCTCACCCATGAAATTAGGGGTCAAATAACAATGTTCACTCAAGCCCCTGGTGAAACTATTGCTGAAGCATGGGAAAGATATAAAGACCTTCAACACAAGTGTCCACACCATGGAATCCCTAAGAATCATCTTATTGAAATCTTCAATAGGGGCGTGGACGATGATATCAAAAGGTTCTTAGACTCCTCATCTGGAGGAAACTCCATGTGTCAGAGTTATGACAACGCATGGAAGGTTGTCACCCTTGGAGCTGAAAATCAAGCTAATTGGGGTAGATCAATAGGTAAAGGAGTGTTGAAGGTAGCTATGGCTGAAGCTATTCCTGAGTACAAGTCTATCACTGAAACCCTCAAACTCTTAGTTTCCAAGTAAAACCATATTGAATCATCCCTTGCCGCCTATAAAAGAAGACACTCACTCCCACAACAATAAGAACATATCAAGTTTGCTACATTGTTCTGTGAAGCATGTAAAGGCATTGATCATTCTACATTAGCCTACAATGTCCTCTATGATGTTGTTTTAAGCAACGTTTATGGCCAAGGAGATAATGGTCAAATGGAAAATCTTAATGTTGTCAACACCATCCTTGGTCAAGGATATTACAATCCGAATCAGAACAAGAACCATCCTGGTTTTCAATATGGAAATCCTTCAGGAGCAGAAAACTCGCGACAACTTGGTTCAAACAACCAACAATGAGGCCCACCAGGATTCCAGTATAACCAACAACAAAATTTTGGGAATCAAGGGAATTATAGGGGTAACTTTCTGAACAGGAATTTCAACACTTATCAGAACAATTCTCAGTTCCAGAATCCCAACCAAGTCCCTTACCAAAATCAACAACAAGGACAACAAGCCAATTCCATCTCTCCTGATGACAAGCTGTCAGCCATTGAGAAGATGTTATAGTCACAGCAGACCATGATAGCTAACCAGTAAGCCCATCAGAAGGCTATTGAATCTCAACTAGCTCAACTTGCAGCTAGCATGAAGCCACCAGCTGGAACCTTTACTGGACAACCAGAGAACAATCCTAAACACCCAAAGCAACTGAAGGCTGTCACCACTAAGTTTGGAAAAGATTATTCTGATCCTCCTATCGAGAAACCTGTGGTTATTACTGATGAGGGTGACTTTGTGGTTGTCCAAGACTCTACAACACTTGAGTCCCAACCAAAAAGGGCAGTAACTGCTGATAAAACAGACAAGGCGAGTTCTGAAGAACCTACCGTTATAGAAGTTGAAGATATATTACTCAAAAGAATCGACATAATACACCCAGTCGATTAGAATTGAGAAAATTTTGTCGTTATTGTTACAAGCATATAATTCACGGGGAAATAAAGAAATAGATTGAATAGAACTGTAGGGGTACCACTTGAGCTGGACGTGCCAGTGTACAAGCCTCTCCCTCCTTTCCCAGCTCGTTTGAGGCACACCAAGCTTGAAACTTGATTTGACAAGTTCAAAGAAGCTATGAAGAAACTTCATGTTGATATACCCTTTCTTGATGCTCTGGCTGAAATACCAGCATGGACAAAGTACTTAAAAGTTTCTCCTCACAAGAAAATATATAACTAAAGAATATGAGATAGTTAAGTTGGCAACAACCACTTCCAATATCATTCAGAGCAAAATGTCTAAGAAGCAGAAAAACCCAGGATCCTTTGGGATTTCATGCCATATTGGTGACTCTTCATGTAAGAAAGGATTGATTGATCTTGGTGCTAGAATCTCTATCATGCCATTTAGACTTTGCAAGAGGCTAGGGTTTTCTGAACTGCTCCCAACTGGCATGACCATACAACTTGCAGATAACACTGTAACTCTCCCCTTGGGAATTATTGAGGATGTACCTATCAAGGTAGGAAAAGATTCCTATGTTCCGTGCGACTTTGTCATCATGGATATAAAAGAAGACGCCAGATATCCTCTCATCTTTGGCCATCCGTTCCTTGCTACTGCAAGAGCTCTGATTGATGTTGAAGCAGGAACCTTGCTGTTCAGACTATGTAAAGAAACTCTTGAGTTTAAAGTTTTTTAGAGTATGCAAAGACCAAGCATGCAATAAGAAGTCTACTTGATTGGTTGCATAGAGTAGATGTCACTCCTCACGCAAGAGGATTATGAACAAGAATATCATTTATAAGTGGCTCTGACTAATCCAAATGTAGAAAGTTCAGTTGACGAACAAATGAAAAAATTTGTTCACCACCTCGACACTGCTGAAGAAGATCCTAAAGCCAAATTTGAAGAACTCAGGGTTGTAAATGTTACTGAAGAACCGTGCGAGAAACCAAAAGCCCCTGAAATGAAACCCCTACCCGAAGGACTGAAGTATATGTTCCTAGATGATCTCAAGGTCTACCCAATAATCATAAATTTTGATCTAACAGTAGAACAAGACGATAAACTCCTGACAGAATTAAAGGAAAGAAGAAAAGACATCATCTACAAGATGAGTGATCTCACTAGGGTCAGTCAAGCACTTTGCATGCACAAAATCCCCATGATGGAATATCACAAGATGACTATTGAACACCAACAGAAGTTGAATCCAAATATGAAGGAAGTAGTCTGTCGTGAAGTCATTAAACTGCTCACTACTGGAATCATCTATCTGATATTTGACTCGCCATGGGCAAGTCCCGTGCATGTTGTCCCGAAGAAGGGCAGAACTAATGTGATACGAAATGAAGATAATGAACTCATCCCCACTCAAACTGTCACTGGGTGGAGGATGAGTATCAATTACAGGAAGCTAAACAAGGTGACACGTAAAGATCATTTCCCAATTCCTTTTCTTGATCAAGTCCTATAATGGTTGGCTCACCAAGAATATTTCTGATATCTCAATGGTTACTTTGGATTCTATCAAATTCCTATACATCCAGATGACCAAGAGAAAATAACTTTTACTTGCCCATTTGGAACATATGCCTTTAGAAGGATGTCGTTCGATCTCTGCAATGCGCCTGGAACTTTCCAACGTTGCATGGCGGCCATATTTGCTGGTCTCACTGAAACTATCATGGAAGTCTTTATGGATGATTTTTTCATGTATGGAGATTCATACGACTCATGCTTAAAGCACATCTCCCTTGTCCTTAAATGGTGTGAAGAAGCACATCTTGTGTTAAACTGGGAGAAGTGTCACTTTATGGTAAAGGAAGGCATTGTTCTTGGCCATAGAGTCAGTAGCTGAGGTGTCGAAGTAGACAAAGTGAAAATAGAAGTGATTTCCAAACTCGCTATCCTGACAAATGTAAGAGAAGTTTGCACATTCCTCGGTCATGCATGTTTTTACAGACAGTTTATAAAGGATTTCTCCAAGATAACCAAGTCGATGATGAATTTGTTGCTAAAGGACGTTGAGTTCCATTTTGTTGCAAAAAAGAATGTGTCAAAAGTTTTAATAACCCAAAACATGCTCTTACAACAATACCCATCATCAGAGCTCCTGATTGGGATCACCCATTTGAAATTATGTGTGATGCCAGTGATTACGTTGTGGGTATTGTTTCAGGCCAATGTATAGAGAAGAAACATTATGCAATCTACTATGCATCTAAGACCCTCGATGAAGCTCATAGGAACTAAAATACTACTGAAAAGGAAATCCTTGCAGTCGTGTATGCCTTTGACAAGTTCAGATCCTATCTCATTGGTTCTAAAGTCATTGTCTACACAGATCATGTCGCTATCAGTTACCTCCTAACAAAGAAAGATGCTAAACCCTAGTTAATCAGATGGATTCTCCTCTAGCAAGAATTTGATCTGGAGATGAGAGATAAGAAGGGTACAGAGAATGTTGTGGCAGACCATCTCAGTCACATTCACACTCTGGAAACTGAGAAGATCTCAATTAATGATTCTCTTCCAGATGACCAACTATTTAAGGTTTCAAAAGCTACCCCTTGGTACTCGGATTATGTGAACTATCTCGCTGTTGGTGTCATCCACCCTGAATGCACTGGAAATGCACTAAAGAAATTCATGCACGATATGAAGTAGTATCACTGGGATGAACTGTACATATTCAAGCTCTGTGTTGATGGTCTCTACAGACATTGTATCATTGACGAAGAAGTCCAACTCATTTTAGAACAATGCCACTCAGGCCCAGTTGGAGGCCATATGAGTTCTAAGAAAACTGCTTTGAAAGTTTTGCTATGTGGTTTCTTTTGGCCGACCATATCCAAAGATTCCTACAACTTTGTTCTAGCATGTGACAAGTGCTAGAGAATAGGTAACATAACAAAAAGAGATGAGATGCCACTTAAGCTATGGCAAGAAGTCAAGATTTTTGATGTTTGGGGTGTGGACTACATGGGTCCATTCCCGTCTTCACATGGATTCTCCTACATCCTAGTCAGGGTTGATTACATTTCAAAATGGGTCGAAGCCATACCGACCGTCACTAGTGATTCCAAACCTGACATTAAAATGTTCAAGGATATTATTTTTCCCCGTTTCAGAGTCCCACGCACTGTGATATCTGACGAAGGTTCTCATTTTCTAGAAAGAAGTTTTGAAGCGTTGCTGAGGAAATATGGTGTAACACACAAGGTAGCCTCACCCTACCACCCACAAACAAGTGGACAAGTAGAGGTTTCTAACCGTCAACTCAAGGCTATCATGGAAAAGACAGTAGGTTGCAACTGAAAAATATTGGTCAGTGAAAATCAATGACGCCTTGTGGGCCTACCAAACCGCTTTTAAAACTCCTCTTGGAACCACACCATTCTGGTTAATCTATGGAAAGTCATGCCACCTGCCTGTAGAACTCGAACACAAAGCATGCTGGGCAATTAAACAACTGAATTTTGATATGAAGAAAGCAGGCGAAGCCAGGATTCTACAACTCTAGGAGTTGGAAGAACTCCAAATGAAAGCTTATGAGAATGCACGAATCTATAAAGAACGCACAAAACTTTGGCATGATGGTCATATAAAAAGAAAAGACATAAAATTAGGAGACCATGTTCTATTGTTCAACTCAAGACTGAAGTTATTCCCAGGAAAACTCCGTTCTCACTGGTCTGGACCTTACATTGTCAAGAGCATCTCCCCACATGGTGATTTCTCTTTATGGAGTGAAAATTCAGGTGAATTTGTAGCTAATGGTCAATGCTTGAAGAGATATTTCACCTCAATCAACACAGGCACCAAAGAAATGATGGAACTCACCAATCCAACATATCCATCGTAAAGTTGAAGGAATCAAGTCGAGCCATCGACATAAAACAAAGGCACTTGTCGGGAGGCAACCCGATCAATAATGTTGCTTTTACTTTTAATTTTTGCATTGAATAAAAATTGCATCGCAAGATGCTATCTTAAGTTTTGATTAATCTACATTTTTTAGATTTTCAGATGGAGGACGCACGATTATTGGAACGCAACCACATCTGGTGGTCCAACCAGCATGTATTTTCCCCTCCATCTCAGATTTAGAGTTTTCTCAAGATGAGCAAATTTCTAAGTTTGAGGTGGAGGGTGGGTGGTATGTACTTTACTTTCCACCTTCACCCATCCTTTTCAGACTTAAGATTTCACTATTTCATTTTTGATCAAAATTTTCAAAAAAAATAAAGTTTTCAAAGAATTTGAACAGATACTTGATGAAGTTTTGACACTTTCTGTTTCATTAAAAGCCATTACCTTGTCAGCTATGCATTTTGAATCATTATACCCTCCTTATTCAAAGTTGATCCTCAAAAGGACCACTTTTTGAAACTAGCCTATTTATTGAAATAATCTTGTGAAGCTTATGAATCCTAACATCATGATACTTATCCAAAAAGGACAAGTGTCTGTCGAACTGATAGGGATCAAACATGTCATGCTTCCTAACTGAATAGTGGAACAATAACATGGAATCTCCACCGGATCCTCATCAAGTCATTATTTGAGCAGAGTATGATAAAGAGAACAACCTGGTGCACTGAATTGTAAATCAAGTTGCACTCTAATCTGAACTCTCTTCTACACTTCTTCTATCATCTTCGCACCCCTTTATCCATAAAAAAAGAAACAAAAATAGCCAAAATAGTGCCAAACCCTAAGTTCGAGGTGGCACACCATCTCTATCTATATCCACTTCTTCCATAACCCTCGCAAATTAATAGGAGCATACCACCAAGAAAAGATGCCAAAGCGCACACACAAAAATGCAATCTCGAGTCGAATAGAGGAGATATTTGCACACAAAAATGCAATAAATGAAATTGCAAATCATATAATAAAAATCTCGAATCAAATAGAGGAGAGATTTATTTCCTCCTTCCATACCACCCTTCACTCCCTTTTCTACCTAATGGCACAATGAATGCCTCCACTACCCTAAAAAACACCAGTGTCAGATCAGATGCACACTTGTTATTCTGTGGGTATCTCCGGACTCTTACAAAACTCTTAGAAATGCTTGTTTTTGGAAAAAGTGAGGAGGAAGTGATGTTGGAAAACAAACTCAGGAATGAAGATATTGTAAGATGTGTTCAATGGTCTCAGGAAGTTGAGACGCTTAGTTATACTAAGTAGAAAGGAAACAATCGTGGTGTGAAGATGAGGCAATCACACAAGTTAATAGTATTCATTTGATGACAGTTTTAGATTTTGTATTACTCGAGGATGAGCAACGTTAAACTATGGGGTGTTTTGATGAATGCATATTCATCATAATATTCAATCGCCATCTTGGGCCCAATTCGACTCAATGCTTTCACTTTCATCTAGAAAATATTGCAAAATGCAATATTGCTTAATTGGTTCAATTATCAAGATTATTAACTGAGTTTATGTTGATTTTATGCAGGTCATGATGAGGTTCAACCATCAGATGGATCCCACCTCCATTTAACCCTAATCCACCTTCAACAAAATCATCACCACTGATTGCTTCATTCCACCTTTATCTCCATCAACCATCATCCCTATCAAACCCTAATAAGTGGGGCCCACCCTTCTCTACCCTTGATCTACCTTCACTCAAGATCCCCCCATCCTTGGTCTTGACCAAACAGTCTTGACCAAACAATCTTGATCCATTCGATTTCACCTCATTCGATCCTGGGCTTTCTTTTCACCACACGATCTTCATCTAACGATTCACCCTCCTTAAGATTACCTCCAAACAGTCTCACCCACACGGTTTCAAGACTGTGTGAAGCCTCACGGTCTCAAGACCGTGTAGCAACCCGTAGTCGTGAGATCAATAGGAACGCACATCCTCAAGACCGTTTGGATGTTCTAATTGAACCTTGTCCTCCATCTTCTTCCTCCCTCTTCCCAATCTACAACCCTAATACCACCTAGCCTCGGATGTCTTCAGCAGCAATTTGATGCCACCGGCTCCTTGCTTCCATCTTTCCTTCCTTCACTGATCATGTGCATGCCGCCGCCAATGCCTCCTACCCTAGTGGTGCCCTCCACTGCCATCATGTCCTCTCTCCGCTGATCACAATGCCTGCACACTCGCACCCAAGACCTACCCTAACGGTCTACAAGATTGTTAGGCTAGCAGATCCTCGCGATCCCCAGACCACATGAACGATGAAACCGTGAAGAACCAAAGGGACTCAAAATCGTTAGGCCAAGCGGAGACCATGAGACCATTAGCATCGACTGAGGCTGACGACCGTTTGGACGACAAGCGAAGATCGTTTGGCCGGTAGAAACTGCAAAGTAGCTAAGACCGGTTGGGAGTCCAAGATCGATAGACCGTGAGATCATAAAGCCCAACTCAATACTATTTGCATAACCAATATCATTTGGAGATAGAGATCCCCAGACCGCTAGGGCAATTAGAGAACGGTCTTGCAAGGCCATTTAGATAGAGATCCAAATTGATAGGCTGAAGACCATTTGGAGCCATAAATATCAAGACCGTTAGAGCAGAAACCGTTTGGAGGCAAAAACTCAAGACCGTTTGGACTTAGCAGACCGATAGAACTCCAAACTGTTTGGAAGTAAAGACCATTTGGAGGCAAACACTCCAAACTGTTTAAACTCTAAATCATTAAGAAGACTAAATGGTCTCTAAACCATTAAAGCAAAGCTATGAAAATTGCAACGGGGTCCAAATCACGAAGACCCCAACCAGTGCCTATAAATATGACCAGCAGGGTCCTCATTTGAGGTATCAGACCCAGGACACCGACAGGCACCTGAACACACATAGGTTTGGTCCACGTACATCCACGCCATTGTCACTTCACCTGCTGCTCCTGCTGCAAACAAGGAGGTCAAGATGAGAAAGAAGGGGGAAAAGAAGATTTGTTCGTCCTGCCTTGGTGGTTCTTCCTCCTCATCCAGATCTGCTCTGACATGATGTAGAAGACCGCATCATCTTCACCGAGCTACGACTACCTTCTGCATCATGTTCATGGCGGAACCTTCCCTCTCTCTTATTCTTCTTGTGTCGCGCATCATGAGTGTATAGTTCTTTTTCACTGGGGTGCGGGAACTAGCCCCCCTACCCATGCAAGCATGTTCTCTTGTTAAACATTCCATGGCAATGTATATAACTTTTCATTTTTTTGTTAATCGTTAATGTTCATGGATTTATTACCTACTTTCTTTTATCTTGTTCTTCCCTATGTTGCGAGAACTTCTATATGTAGGGTAGAATGTCGATTAACGAGTTTGACTCCCAAACTAGAAATAGAATGGGATTCCTTGAGGTTGTAAGTGTATGATCTGTGAGGGGACGAGCCATCTAGCCTACGGTGACGCTTCTGTGGCCTAAACATCCCTCAGGGAGGGCAGATGCTTCAGTTGGATATCTATATCTTCATTGTTAATCGTCGATGTTTGCTTGTAGATTAATCGACTGCTTGCCTGTCGATTAGCACGGTTGACTCCCTGACTAGAAATAGAAAGGGATTCCTTGAGGTCGTAAGTGTATGATCCATGAGGGGACGAGCCATCTAGCCCACGGTGATGCTTCTATGTGCCTAACGCCTGTATAGGGGGCCCACAGCTTTAGTTAGATATTTGTATCTTCAGAACCATAAGTGAATGATCCGGATGGCGATGAGACATCTCATTCCTAAGGTGATTCTTACGCGAACCTAAACATCCCTCTGAGAGGGTTCGCAGCAGTTCTATTTGGACAGTTATATCTTGCCTGGATGTTTGATGTTAGGATGTGTTTGCATGTGTAGTGGTGGTGAAACCCAGTACCATCCTAGCAATTCCATATCATTAATCTAGATCAACTTTAATTCTTCTCTTTACCTTCCTGCATTTAGTTTAATTAGCCTCATTTCAACCAATTGTTTTAAATATTAGCCTTACTTGAACTAGACTGGACTAGAAATGATGCTTAAAAATGTTATCCCTTGGGATTCGATTCTTAACTATATTGTGATAAGACCCATCCGCTTGCGGGTGGTATTATTGCATAAGGTTTTGGTAAAAGCTCAGGGATTTCAATGGGTGGTATTATTGCACAAGGTTTTGGTAAAAGCTCAGGAATTTCAACCCTGAATGAATTTGTTAGTGCGATAATAAACCACATCAGAACCCTGACCCTGGCCCTCCTACAAATAGAGGAGTATTGGGGGCTTTCCAAACACAAAAACTCAATTTCTTTTGACAATTGTTGTTTTCTCTGGTTGTGGTAACCAATAGAGAGCCCAAGTAAATCCTACCCAATTAAGGGAGGAATAGCAAGGGAGAACAATTGTGGGAGAGCAAGTTGGTGACTAGTACACCAATAGGAAGGATAACTCCTTTTTGTTTGTTCTAGTAGACTTACAGGAGTTCTAGGAGGTCTGTGTGGACTTCCATAGAGGCGAGAAGGTCATTACCTACCTCTAAGAGGGCAACATCAGCCTAAAATCTATGATAGAGACCAGAAGTTGCTGCAGACATTGTCCCAGTGCAACTAGGAGAGTTGTACTGTTGCAAGGAGGAATAGTCATTGGACTTGTTCCAGGACCAGGTATGAACTCGTTAAACCACCTTCCATTTACATAGTTATTTACGCGATCTTGTTGTTCTGGTAAATATGGATTGATAATATTTTGTTTCCAATGCCTACTATGTGCCCATATTTCCCAACGGTGGTATTAGAGCCATGTCAATTTAATATGCTTTGGGATAATTGATATGATCTAATTTTTTTTATTTTCATTGTTTATTTATTGCATACAATGGGGATATTTAAATTTCTTAATGTATATATCCAATCAAAGATCACATATAATCCCAAAATATTATATGTATGATATGATATATATGTAAGTTACAAGTTTTGCCTTAAAAGCAAGTTTTGATGGTGGATGTGTAGCATGGTTATGGCCAATAACCCAAATATCTATGTGTGATAGGATGGTTCCTTTTGTTCCTATTTATCTTGGTTTTCATACTGAGCCTATACCTTCTTCTTTTAAATGTAAAAGTATTATTCTTTCCTACCTTTTCTCCCCTTGAATGTAACTCTAGGTTTCTCATTACCATGTAAAAGTTTAATAGCAATATGATAGTTTCTTTTCTTGCAACGAAGAAGATGACATTTAGCGTTAGATGAGCCAATCTTTCACATGATGAACTGAATGACTGGAGGAATGAGGAGGGAACAACACATGAGGAGGAAATTGACTGGTTGGTGGGACCAACTGACCATTTGGAGGTGTCTAGACATCAGTTGGACAGGAGGTAAGACAACTGCTACAGACGACCAACCAACCGGCCAAGAGGAAAGTCGACCGGTTCAAGGGTTGAACCGATCAACCTAGATTGGTAAGCACAAATCATACCAAAAATAGGCCCATGCATGTGATGGTTACCTAGGTGGTAGTAATTCCTTGTGACTCTGAGGAATTATAGTAGTATGGCCATAAACATCGCTAATTTTTTATATTGCATGTTTATGTTGTGGGATATAGCATGTATATGATACGTACTATATATATGTGGTGATTGGATAAAGTATATGTATTTATAGATATAAAACACCCTCAAATAAAATATTAAGTCTTAGATGCTTTCCGTGAGTAACACATGAAAAGTTTGATCGACTAAGCGTGAGCACCCCAAGGGTGGTGTGATGTCTATCTCGTGGAAGTGTGATGGTAATAATGTGGGCCTGCCAAGTGGGGTGCATTATTATTGTGTTGGATTTTAGGTCAAGATAAACTGTATGTCCTTAATGATATTAAGAACTTGAGGCATATAGACGACTATGGCAAGGAATTGTGTATATCATCTATCCAAGAATTGCATATATATGATGCAATTGGCAAAAGTTTCCTACCTTGATAATTGATTATGGACACTGGCATTTGTCGGGTAATAGTTGAATTATTTTGGATCTTGTCTCACTAGAAGGTTGTATGATGTAATCTTCTAAATTGATATCTAAGGGCTATCAATTTGAATAAAATAGTGGGAGCGATAGTTAATTAAAGACCTAATAAACATCATCAAATTTTGTTCACATCAAATCAAATCAAAAATGAGTTTTTGAAAAAAATTGCAGATCTTTTGTAGAATCAAATGGTAGCACACAACAACACCTTATCTTTGTGATCAGTCCTTGAGAAGGACAATTTCAATGGAACAATTTCCACGATTGGTTCAAGACATTGAGAATTGTTCTCACACAAGAGTGTGAGCTCTGTCTTAGAGACACCAGAGCCAAATGAAGCTCTTCCTACCACACCTAAGACTGAGAGGGATGCTTATAAGAAGCATACTAAAGATTTCGTTGATGTCAAGTGTATGATGTTGTGCACCATGAACTATGAGTTGCAAAGACTGCATGAGAACATGGATGTTATTGAGATGGTCACACATATGAAGAACATGTTCTAAGATCAGGAAAGACAGGGGAGATATGATGTCTCTAAGGCGTTGTTCAAATGTAACATGAAAGAAGGAGATCTAGTAGGTCCTCATGTGCTAAGCTCATTGGGTATGGAAAGAACATGTTAAGGCTGGGATTCCCCTTGGGTCAAGAGTTGTCCACTGATGTGATTCTGCAATCTTTGTCATAATCATACAGTCAGTTTGTCATGAACTTCGAAATGAATGACTTTGACAAGCCATTGACAAGGTTATTAGGCATGTTGACAATAGTTGAGGCAAAAATAAAGAAATAAAAACTTAAGTATATGATGATGATCAGAAAGACAAAGAAAAAGTCTAAGGGTAAAGGCAAAGTTAAGAAGAGTTCTAAAGATGGCCAAAAGCCCAAGTCTTCAGATCTCAAGGCAAAAGGAGGAGAAAAGAAGGTAGGAAAATGTCACCACTATCACCAGGCTAGACACTGGAAGAGGAATTGTTCTCTCTTCTTAGAGGAACTAAAGAAGAAGAAGGAAGAGGTAGATACCTCTACTTCAGGTATAAACTTTATAAGATAAATTTTAAAACTTCTTGATTTTGGTATGTGATAGCGGATGTAGAACTGATATACGTTGATGTGCATGATCAAATAAGAAGTAAAGTCTTTGTGAAAGGACAAGGATGGACTGTGATGAGTAAGAGTTTATGCAACTTCAGTCTACATCTAGAATTTATCTTAGCCCATTGGGCATGTAATAGAGTTAATTGAACTTCTATTTCATTATGCCAATAAATAGAAACATTTTACTTTATGCATCTTGTCTAGCCAAGGAGGATTATAAATAAAGAGTTGTTAATACTTCTATTTCAAAGATGTGATCTTTTATGGAAACACCCAAAATACCTTATGATCATTATGTAATTGGATCAAAAGATGAATGCTCATAATGTAAATATCTAAGGATTATAATTGATAACTCAAACAATCAACAATCGATAGCATTGCCATCTAGATCACACATGTGACAAATGCATATCTAGAATTTATATTGATGTTTATCTAGACTCTTTGTGGTTGATGAGCCAATAAGAGACATGCAAGTCTTATATATGAGAAACATAACAAATTCACCTCTTACTAGGTGTAGTGAGAGAATAAACATTCTATAAGGACATGTACATAATGATGTACAAAGACCTTTGGAGTAAATGCTATATATAGTTGTTTGTACTTCATTATATTTAGTGATAATATGGTGATGTGTACTCAATAAATACAAATCTCTTGTAGTTTTCAAGGAGATTACATGTATGAAGTACACAACTTCCGAAAAGGTATTAATATACTTTGATATAATCAAAGTTGAAATACTTTATAGGAATAGTTTGAGGCCCTTCTGGAGAGAATGTGATAGTGTATCACAATAAACTCCACCTAAAATATGAGGATGTATCAGAAATAAGGAATCACATCATGATAAATTATGGTATGATTATCATTTAATCTAATCTTCTAGCTTCCTATAGAAAAATGTTTTACACTAAAACAATGCACCGTACAAAATGGTTTTAAGGACATCATATGAGATGGGAATATCTTGATATGTCTTAAGAATTGAAACCTATATACAGAAAGTAGTTTCGTGGAAAAAGGTTTATCCACAAATCATGATTTGTTGAACACTATTTATCTCAAACCAATAACAAAAGTGCTTGTTGATGGATGGATGAATTCCATTGGAATCGGTGGGAGTAAAGTACAACTCAAAAAGTTGGAATTCAACAAAGAACATTTGAACCATAGGAGGCATAGTGAGAACAAAGAGACTCACAAGTGGTTGTGGAATCTCAATTTCATTACATAACACACAAAACTCATAGTTCTGGTAAAACATGTATGAGATTAAAAGATTGTGAATCATAGTAATTCAAATAAATTATGAGTTGATCATAAGATGATGAGACAACCATTAATAAGAACTATTGAGGGGTAGAGTCTGAGAAATGGCTTGAGGCCATTATATCTAGAATGGAATCCATAAACACCAATAAGGTATGACCTTGGTAGAATCACCTAGAGAGGTAAAACCCAAAAGCTGCAATTGGGTTTTCATAAGGAAGACCAAATGGATGACATAAAGGATAGATTGGTTGAAAGGGTTTTTCTAAAATTAGTTCAACATGATGAAAGCCCCATACCAATGAATGTGATTATTATTGTTGCTTGTTGAGACTATGTGATTTGGCATATGAAGTTTAGAACCGCTTCCCTTAATAGGAATAAATAAGAGGATGTGTATGTGACACAACATGAAGGTCTTATATATCCATTAATGCAAATAAAGTCTATAAACTACAATGTTCAATCTAGATATTGAAACAAGCACATTAGAGCTGGAATCTTTGATTTGATAAGACAGTCAAAAAGGTTTGATTTGAGTCTAGATAAAATATAAAATCTATGATTACAAAAGATTTAGTGGGAGCATATATATATATATATATATATATATATATATATATATATATATATATATATATATATATATATATTCCACATATTGATGAGGAATGACATTTCAATACTAAATATTGAAACATGGCATGGAAATCGCCTTCAACATTAAGGATTAGGTGAAATGTCCTATATAATAGAATTTGATAACTATAGAGACAGTTCTGGAAAGTGTCTTAACCTAAATATGAGCACATATGTTGACAACATGTTGAAAGGGTTCAACATGCAGGATTCAGTAGAAGAGAATCTATCCATAAAGATGGGATCAGTTTCTAAAATAATACAATGTTCCAATTCTTCTGAAGAATGGAAGAGATGTCATATGCATTCATATTTGGATCTATCTACAATATAGTGTACTCATCCCATTATCTTTATGTATTGGACATGACAAGAAGATATGAGTCATAGCCAATGAAAGTTATTGGAATGACATAAACAACATCCATTAGTACTTGAGAAGTACTAAAGGAACAGTTGATACATTATGGTGAAAAGGAAGAGTTGGATGTAAAGGGTTACATCAATGCAAGCTTCCAAAATGATAGAAAATGATCGCATTATAAAAGTGTGTGTTTAATCTTAGAGAAGAGATATTAGTTGGAAATAGTTCCAAATTAACATACCATTAATTTAAATTCTACAAATATAAGCTGAGTATCCTAGTGTTGAGAACACAAGAGTGGATACTATATGGATTAGAAGTTCATATGGGTTAACTTATGGATGTTCCAATCATTGATGACACAATAGAAATATTATGCTAAACAATGGAGCAACTGGTTAGGTAAGGAATATCAGATAGCATATTATGGCAATTCCGTCTCATACAAGATATCATACAATGAAGATATGTGTAGCATGCAATATACTGACTATAGAAAAATGTTGCTAACCCGCTAGATTAGCACTTGCACAACAAAAACATGATGGACATATTTAGATCACTAAGAATAAGATATGTGGGTGATTGGATCTAAGTTCAAGTGGGAGTTTGTTGGTATGTATTCCCAGAGAGCCAATCATATGATGATTTTGATGGCATATCATATAAAGATTTGATTAATAATCATAAAGGCAAGCTTCCAATTCATTCTATTTCACTCAATTATGAGATAAGAAGGAAACATAATGAATGACTAAAGAACGACAATTACTCAATGGCATAAGTCTTCAAGTATGTGAATTGAACAATGAGATTGTACGAATGTTAAGAGTATGTACATTCTTGTTATGTCCTTGGTCGGATGTTACTATGGAAGGAAGATAGATAGTAGTAACACTAACAACTAGAGTGTGTGTTGGTTGATGACAGAATCTCATCAGTCATGATATATGTGATATCAAACCAAGCACATAGATACTTTCTAGGGAATAGTGTATCAGACAAACCCACCTTGAGAGTGAAACATGGAAACCATTGTTGGTGGTCATAATCATCTCTCACAGTGAAGGCAGTAATTGTGTTTCTCAGACCTGAAGTCACTACACCCATCACATGGCGTTCAATATGTTTTGACATCATCCAACATGATCGTGAATAAGGGATGCTATAAAGGTGATGATCGGATGTGTTGTGACACATGGGGATGACTGTGTCTGATGTAGATGGGATTTTTCCATCCTACTGGAGTTTGATATCCAGGCCACTTGATAAGCGAGACTGAGAAAAGCATGTGCATGCACATGTGAATCAACATATGATATTGAGGTCACATATATCTCACACATGGATTGACCATTTAGAGGATGACCATTCCATGCATCGAGTTCATTTTGGATATCAAAGATAAAGAAATTAGACAATCAATATCACACCTAACACAGGTTATGGGTTGAAGTTGTTCTCCAATTTTCCATATTATTTGGGTAGTACTGATGTGTGACTAGGCACTGTTCTTTGCTTGTGATGTCATACATTAGTTATGGACATTCACTGCCAACATAACATGGAACTTATGGAGTCACACACATAAGATACACATAGAAGAGGAGTTTGATCATGAATGATAATTAAATTGATTGCTTATGTGTTTAGGTATTTAATTTAAACAACATTGGTTGATAATTGACTGACTAGACAATTGAACTGACCAATTCAAGTGTTTAAATAATTATTTCAGTGTGTCAGGTCAATAGAACCAAGTTTGGAAATTTGGGACAGTGAAAAGACAGGTTCAGGAAGTGAAATGACCAACTCATGTCCATGAACTAGTCGGCTCCGGTTATGAACCAAGTGGTTGCTGGATCAATTTGTTTGATTCAAGTATTTGTGTTGACCTAATGTTGTGCATTAAATTGGATATAATTTCCAATACAATTTCAATTTGGAAACATGATGAAATGACCAGTTCACTGGGTGAACTGATCGGGTCACATGCCAACCGATCGGTTCACTTGTGAATTGACCATTTTGTTTGTTGTAGTTTGCAAAATTTTGTGATATTTTGGCCCCTTCCACTCCCACGCAGACTGAAAACCCTGACCTTGACCCTTCTATAAATAGAGGGGTATTGGGTGCTTTCCAAACACAACAACTCAATTGCTTCAAACAATTGTTGTCCTCTTTGGATGTGGTAACCAATAGAGAGCCTGAGCAAGTTCTACCCAATAAAGGGAGGGATAGCAAGGAATAACAATTGTAGGAGAGCAAGTTGGTGACTATTACACCAACATGAGGGACAACTCCTTCCTTTCTTTTCTAGTAGAACAATAGGAGTTATAGGCAGTCCATGTGGATGTCCATAGAGGTGAGGAGGTCATTTTCTGCTTCTAGCAGGGCAACATTAGCATGTAGTCCATGGTGGAGACCAAGATCTATTGCAAACATTGTCATAGTGCAACCAGGAGAGTTGCACTACTGCAATGAGGAATAATCTTTGGACTTGCTCCAGGACCAGGTATGAACTCGTTAAACCATCCTTCCCATTACATATTTTTTGATGGGGTCTTTCTATTCTGGGGAATATGGATAGATAAAATTTTGTTTCCACTACCTATTGTGTGCCCATATAGCCCAATATTCTCAATATTTTGTAAACAAATTGAAAATGAAGCATCTTGCCAAATTGTCTCTATTTGTAGTGAACATGGGGGAGAATTTGAAAATTATTTTTTTGAAATTTTTTGCAAAAAGTTTGGCTACATGCATAACTTTTCTTCCCCCATACACCTCAACAATATGGATTAGTAGAGAGGAATATTAGGACATTACAAGAGATGGTCAGGAAAATGCTCTTGGAGTATGGCACTCCCTAGAAGTTTCAGGTCAAATCTATTAGCACCACTTATTTTGTGCAGAATCGGGTTTTCACACATCCTTTTCTTAAGAAAACCCCCTATGAGTTATGGTGTGGTAGAAACTCTTCTATTGACTTTTCTCATATCTTTGGTTGTCCATGTTTCGTTTTAAACACCAAAGAATCTCCTGATAAGTTTGATGTAAAATTATTTTACAAGGCATTCTTACTTGGCTATAGAACTACTAGTAGATCTTATAGAGTGCTTAACATTGAATTGTCTAAAGTAGAATCAATGTTAAATTTGTTGAGACTAACCCTTCCATTTCCAAGAATGTTATTAATGATGATGTTATAGATGAAGTGATTCCTAGATTAAAAGAACTAGACATAAACAACAAGGGAAAAGATGTGGATGAAGTTGAAGGCTCAAAAGAAGATTAAAAGAAGGATCCCACTCCCCACTTTGCAAGCAATCATCCAAAAGAGGTCATCCTAGGCAACCACTTTGAAAAGGTGAAGATGCAGACAACTTTCAACAAAGAATCAGCTGACAACGCCTTCATCTCCCAACTTGAGCCAAAAAATGTCAAAGAATCTCTTGAGGATAATGATTGGATCCTAGCAATGCAAGAAGACCTTGAGCAATTTGAAAAGAACAAGTGTTTATTCTAGTGCCAAGACCAAGTGATAGAAATATCATTAGCACAAAGTGGGTCTATAGGAACAAGCTTGATGAAAGTGGTAATGTGGTAAGGAACAAGTCAATATTAGTAGCTCAAGGTAACAACCAATAGGAAGGTATTGATTTTCATGAAACTTATGCTCATGTGTCTATACTTGAATCCATTAGAATTCTACTTGCCCTTGCTTGTCATAAAACCTTTTTGCTTCACCAAATGAATGTTAAAAGTGCATTTTTAATGGAGAAATAGAGAAGGAAGTCTATTTGGATCAACCTCCTAGCTTTTAACATGATAAACATGCTAACCATGTTTATCTATTATAAAAGGCTCCTTATGGACTCAAACAAGCCCCTAGAGATTGGCACAAAAAATTAAGAAACTTTTTAATTGATAATGGCTATGTCATGGGAAAAGTTGACTCTACTCTGTTTTTAAAACACACTTCTTACAATTTTTTATTACAAAATTATGTTGATGATATCATTTTTGGCGGGACTAATCTTGATCTTTGTAAGAAATTTAGCTTTATCATGCAGAGTGAATTTGAAACGACATGATGAGGGAGCTGACATTCTTCCTTGGCTTCCAAATCAAGAAAATAGAAGATACCAACAACCAAAGCAAGTACACTAATGAACTATTGAAGCTATTTGGGATGTATGCAGTAGATACTCCCATGTCCAACACCGCCAAACTTGACAAGGATGAAGAAGGTGAAAAGGTAGATGAGAAGCTCTATAGAGGTATGATCGGTAGCTTACTACATCTAACTGCCTCTAAACCATATATCATGTTTAGTGTTGGCTTGTGTGCTAGATTTCAATCAAGCCCTAGAAAATCCCATCTTGTAGTTGCTAAGAGGATTTAAAGGTACCTAGACAGAACACAAAACTTTGTACTATGGTATACTAATTCAAGGGACTTTGCTCTTACAGCCTATACTGATATAGATCATGTTGGGTGCTTAGTTGATACAAAGTGCAAAATTTCACTTGCTTCCTCCTAGGATGATGTTTAGTTTCTTAATTTTCTAATAAGTAAGACATTGTGGCTCTATCAACTATGGAGGTTGAATACATTGCAACTGGTAGTTGTTGTGCCCAAGTCCTTTGGATGAAGCAAATACTCCAAGACTATAATGTTTTCTATGATGCTTCTCCAATCTTTTGTGATAATACTAGTGAAATTAATTTGTAATACAATCATATATTTCATAGTAGAGATAAACACATAGTAGGTCCTCCATCATTTATTTTATGACCACATTGCTAAGAAAGACATGTAGATCACTCATGTGAACATGAAAAATCAACTTGTGGATATTTTCACTAAACCTCTAGCTAGAGAGAAATTTAGTTTTATTATATCAAAATTTCTTATTACTACCATTGAGGATTAACTCAATGTATCCTAGATAATATGTTCATATACTCCTCTATGTTTTTTCTCAAAAGTTCTTATCATCTGCCTCTTTTTGCTTAAAATGCCAAGTTAAATGCTTTTTCTTCTCAAACGGTACTTAAATCGCAAAATGTTTGTTTTACTACAAATTTTAGCCCATGATGATTAAAAGTGGCTATATATTCTTTATTTACATTATAGTCTAGTAAAATATTTTTACATAGGTCTATTAGACCTTAGAATTAATTTTCATATCTTTGTGACAGACCCTATTGGCGGCTGAGATTGCCCTGGGATAACTTGACCGACTGG
Organism: Alisma plantago-aquatica; assembly: GCA_963693085.1. Taxonomy (NCBI): domain Eukaryota; kingdom Viridiplantae; phylum Streptophyta; class Magnoliopsida; order Alismatales; family Alismataceae; genus Alisma; species Alisma plantago-aquatica. The sequence goes on along the minus strand of OY856409.1, from coordinate 1,569,080,498 downwards.
TTGCCTGAGGACTGAACTTCACAGAGTGTTCTCTAAGATACCCAAAATGCAAAATCGATCGACAACACTATTGTGTAACTGATAAGTGCTTCAGTTGGCTAATTTTCTCCCTCTCAAATACAGGAACTTGACCGACAACCACTCTTTGTGTTCATCTTCCAAACCTAGACCCTCTACTACCTTTCTCCTAGCCCATCGTAGCCTAGATCGCTCTTCGTAGATTAACCCTAGTTCATTTTAGGAGGTTTGATGTTGGTTCCTCCAGATGAGCTTGTTTCTCTCTTGCATTTCCACTAATCTCGTCTCCCATGGCAATGGGTAGGAGAAAATGAAGCTCCTCGGTCAGAAAATCCACTGCTCCTACCACATATCTTGCCACACACATCCTTACCTATGATAGATCCTCTTTTACACATGCACAAACTCTCAACCAGTATAAAGAGTTGCTTTCTTGTGCCCCTTTCCCCTTTAGACCTTTGGTTAAAACTAGGGATGAGTTCTTTAAGACTATCAAGAAGCTCTAGATTGGACAGTGTATTGGTGCTCTTTGCGTTGAGCAATATTGCTTTTTCAATCCTTACGCAAGAACTAAGGTTGACCATGAGTTCTATGCTAATCTTACATGGAACTAAACCACCCCCGTACCTCCACCTAGAACCCTAATCATCCTTACATCCATGATACTAGTGACACATATTGCAATCACTGAGGAGAGTCTCAATACCTACTTGATTGGATCCTTGTCCACCTCTATTTGGATATCTACCTATCCAATCACCTTGACCTACTCTATCCCAAGGATTTCTACAAGAGCATTGACTCTGAATTATATATATAAAATATTCACAAAGTCTTAAAGAAGCATTACCTTCCCTATAGGAATAAAGCCATCCTATAATCTTCTTCCCTAGATATCAAAATGTGCATCATTTCTCTCATTATCAACTGCAATATCCATCCCAAGAAAAATCAAATACACATTGTAGAGAACTCTATAGTAATTGTGTATAGTATTCTTCAAGGTATCTGAGTCAAATGGGCATGTTACATCCTTCATTACATGACATATTTTTACTCAGAAAAGAGCACCCAAGAACCTCATCCTCCTTATCCTAATCTCATTCATGGTTTGTTTCAATTCCTTACTGAGAAATCCCTGTTCAATGACTTGAACTCAAAATAGGAAAGGTGTTTCCATCAGTGAAACCATAGTGATGAAGTCATCCCAATTATCTAACTCCTCCACCCATGGTTCCTCCTCCTCCACCACCTAGACCTGCTAGGGATTCCTTTTTTGTGTCCAATGAGACCCTCATGGGTTACCAGAATGCCTTTTAGATGCGAGTTGAGTACCATCTTCCCCATGATCTTATTCACATCATGTCAAATGTGAGCTTATCATGCCCTTCCCCCTATCCATGATACCATCCCTCTTTCTCTGCCACTAACTATGCCACTTATGCATATAATCAATTTTATCCAGCACACCAGTTTTCTTCTTCCATTGCACACCCTACTTCTACTATTGGACCTACACCTACTTCGCGTCATCCACACCCAAGTATGACTCATCTGTTTTCTCTCCTACTAAGTCCTATCTCAGTTGTTATTTCTGATTTTGTTGGGGTTTCAAACCCACTTATGAGTAGGCCATGGCATTGCATGCCATAGGCATGTCGTGGCATGAGCAGCATCTCAACTGGCTAGCTACACACTCCTTCACTCCTCCTAAAGATATGGAGATAGTTGATGAAGGTGACCAAAAGATCGAGGATAATGATGGTGAGGTCGATGAATCTGATGACGGTGGAGTTGATGATGGTGATGAGGTTGATGTTGCAGTTGCATCTTCTACTAGACCAGAGCCATTGAGTGATGAAGACTATGATCTGGCTTAGGATGAACTAGACATAGATGATCTTGATATTTAGTTATTAGGTCTTAGAGTGCCCAAGTATCTGTCTTTTTGCAATATTAGCCTATATTTGCATAGGGAACTTGTATCTAAGGCTACTATTTATATCTTCATGTCATTCTTTGATGTTTTGTTTTTGTCATGAACTAATTTACTTTTGTTGTAATCACTATCTTATGCACCCTTAACTACTTTCTTTGTTACTTTATGAGTTTTGGTGTATGCACTCTCATATGTTGGTTATGGCTTGATGTTATCTGTTCTCTCTCTAGATATTTTGTGTTTGGTGCTAGTACTTGGTGCTTGTGAGTTGTATAAGCCCCGACATAGATCTTCTACCCCCTTCCTTTTTGAAATGACAAAGGGGGAGAAATAGCTTGACACATATTAAAATTGATCTTTATTGATTATATTTTTTTCTTATGGAAAAGTAAATACAAATAGCATATATATGTGGTGGTTGTTTTTGGAGAAACTAACCATATAGGTAAAAGGTAAGAATAAATTGAGAGAGAGAAACTGCTATTATACATGTTTACCCCTACATATCAAAGGAAAAATTGTCTAAAATTTAAGTCCTTTTCAATATGTTAAGGAATGTTTTGTCATCTTCAAAAAGGGGGAATGTGTTGACCTAATAGTTATACATTCTCCATATTTTGATGATGACTTAACCATTCTATTCATGTGTATCTAATATGCTATTTGAGATCAAATTTAGGTATTAGGTACATGAAGAGGATGAAATATTGCAAACCCAAGTTTGTCAAAAATCAAGTCAAAATCAATGCAAATACAAGCTTTGAAGATTAAATAGTATCTCTATTAGAATCATGTTGTAAGTCACTTGTATTGAATGTATTACATGTAACTAAGCTTAATGGAAATTAGAGCACTTAATTTGAACATTTAAGCAGTTTTTAGGCATTTGTTAAAAGTGATTACAGACTTGCTTGTTCACTGAGTTTGTCGTGGTGTAACTCAGTTGATAACAAATCTGGATCTTGACAATACCTAGGGTTGGCTGAGTTTGTCTTGGTGGTAACTTGACTGACACCCTACACTAGAAAAACAAACTATATTCGTCAACCAAGTTTCATCCCAGAAAAACACGATCAACAACTGCAAATTGTTTCATTATAGTGTTGTCGGTCAAGTTTCCTAAAAGATATTTCAACCAAAAACAATGCACGATAAAGTGTAGAAAAGTGTTTCTAACTGTTAAAATGTTGCAAAACTCAAAAAGTTATTATGTTGCAACACCAAAATAGCTAGAATTCTATCCTAACTATCTCCACTAGCTAGTAGGAAACCTCAACTATAAGAAGGGCCATTTGGACTTCATTCCATGTTTGACTTCTATGCTCCCTTGTTATAGTTGAGTGTCTCTAAAGACTTGAATCTCCCTCAACCTTGTTTACTACTCAACATCTAATCTAAGTGAGTTAGGATCCTTTTAAGAGAGTTGTTCATATGTACATCTTGTGAATCTCTCCACTCTCTTTCCCAATCTCTCTCTCAACTTGGTGATTTTAAGGTGACTTTCTTAAAGAAGGAAGGGTTGATGAAAGGATGAAGATCTTCTATAAGAATGGGTAAGTCCTTACTGAATGCAGAAGATTTTTGGTAGGTAGGTAGGCAAGACTTTTGTAATGGTTATTGAATCCTTGACCCAAAAAGGAATTCTAGTTTAGCCCTTGTGCTTGAAAAGACTGATCTATATGTTGTAACTCTTATAATGTAATAGAGGAAGTGTGATGTCACAAAATTGTTTGTTACCCAAATCGTCACTCCTAATGGATAGGAAGTCAAAGTCTAGAGGACATGAGCATCCATATATAGGATAGATCACATAACATATGCATAATTAAACCACAAAAAACAACTCAGCTAAGAGACAACAAAACATAAAAGAAAGCTAAACTAATACCTAACACAAGATAATAGGTCTCATATATCAAACCATATGAATTTGATTTGTATGTCATTATATATCATCAGAATAATATCAGATTATCATAAGTGTGGAAGAATTGATCAACGTTAGAGATTCATAGTGTACATGTTACCTAAAAAATCATGAAATGGGTACACATCAGCACAACTGTGCTGATTATGATGTGCAAACATATAAAGTCGTAGGTTTAGGGAACATATATTTCTTTGGAAAAGCATAAAATAATAAAAAGAAAAGAATCAACAAAATTTAAAGACTTTCTTATTGACATGCAAGCTTATTTTAAGTTCATTTCCATTATACTAACAATATCATAAGGCCTTTGACCAACTTCTCAAAGGAAGGGGTCCGTGAGAGTGCTCAAGATTAGCTTCCATGTTTCAACGTAAGGGACTAAAAGACTAAGCATCAATATTTAACCCTATTCATAAGAAACCTCAAGGCCACCACCAAGAGCTAACCCTTGTATCAACATGGTCTTCCCTATATTGACAACTCACACCCATCCTTGTGTCCTTACCGTGAGAATATAGGCAGGTACACAAGGTTGTCTAATGGACATCTATTATTAAGTTTTCAAGTTTGTTCAACATAGGTAATCAAGACCAAAACATATTAGTCATAGAAACATGTAGCTCAAACACGTATATTAATCCAAACATTTATACTACATACATACATGCATTTTCAGTACCACTACTCTGTCAAATAGGAGGATAAAGCATACCTTGATTATGAGCATTGATTACATAACTTGATAGAGATAGATGACTTAGATATTTGAAAAGAGTCCCTAAAAAGGACCTATAATTACAAGAAATGGTGGTATTATTAACATCACAAGACTTAGGTCATCTTAAACATATTCATCAAGGGTGGATGTTTCACCTAATCTAAGTTCCATATTTCTTAATGATTGATTTCAACATCTCCAGTGTTCATGCAATATTCATCATCAAGCTACATACTAGATCATATATCATATTGACTTAAAGTGAACATCCTAGTGAGATCAAGGATTTTGAACATAGGGTTCATGGACCTTGATAGGGAAATCATAAGAGTTGAATATGACTAATGTATTAATCATCATATCATCCATTTAAGTCATATTTAGTCATTTTCATGCAAGATAGTCAACATTAGAGTACAAAAGAGACCATTTTGTTTTAATGTCATATAAACCAACAAATGACAAATTTGAGGCATGATATAACATGGATCATCATTTGGGAAAGATTTGTACAAGATCAGATATCCAATATCAACAAGTGCATCAATATCATATTAAGTGTCACATGTGTGTTACAAATAGTCAAAAAGTGAAAAAGAGTGTGTCACATGATATTTCGTGTCACCATTAATAACATGGATTAATTTAAAGGTCAAGATGTAGATTTGATCACATTTTATCCACATCAGCACAAAGTTTAAAGAATCATCATGAAAAGTCCATAAATGTCCCATTTAATGTCACATTTCATATCATCAAGTTAAGATAGAGTTCAAGTATCTACAAATTCAATTCTTGGCTCAATCATGCATTAATCATAACTGATCTAGAGTGATTATAAACATTCAAGGTTCATAGATCACATTGGTGCACAAAGTCCATGATCTTAGTACAAAATATCATCTTAAGTGACATTAGATCACATTTCATAAAATTGGTTCATCAAAAGGTCTAAGAATGGTCAAGTTCAATTTGTGTAGCACAATATAGTATAAATCACTGATTAGGGCCATCAAAATCAAGTGGGTTCATGATATGATCAAGGTTGAGCATTAATCACCATTAGTTATGTAAACAAAATGCATTTGATGCCATTTGTAACATATAAAGATCTAAGAGTGAAGTTAGCCTCTCAAACTGGGTGCATTGGATATATATCATTTCTTAGATCAATTTTCATATATAATATGTCTAATTTGGCCTTAGGAATTATTTTATATGAATTTTTCAAGATTAGACATATATTTGTGAGAGAGGGAGATTTATACCACAAGGTATGGCGATGTGGTGCACACCGATTGGGTGCCTGGCGCGGGTTTGTACAAGTTAGATGGGGTGTAAGGCCAATGGTTGACAAGTCAAAGCATGTCCATGTTGGTATATATGCCCTGAGAGCCAATCATGGGATGATTGGAGGGATACATTAAGATTGATTTGATAAACATCAAAGGAAAACTTCCAATTCTTTCTGGTTCAGTCATATGAGATAATGATTGAACAGATTGAATGTCTAGAGAATGACAATACTCAATGATGTATGCTTTCAGGTTGAGGACCTGAATGAGAGATCATACAGATGCTAAGAGTTTGTACATTCTTATTATGTCCCTAGTCAGATGTCATTGTGGAAGGTAGATAGACAACAATGACACACAAGACTAGATTGTGGTGTTGGTTGATGATAGAATCTCATTAGTCGTGATATGGAGATATCAAACCAAACACATAGGTACTTGTTAGAGAACAAGTGTACCGGACAGACCCACTGTGAGTTTGACACATGGAACCATGACATGGTAGTCACAGTAAGTTCTCATAGTGGTGGTGGTGAGTGTGATTCTTTGACCTGAAATCACTACACTCAACACATGTCGTTGGGTACACTTTGACATCATCAAACGTAGTCCTGAAACATGGGTTGTTATAAAGGTGATGATTGGGTGTCTTTGACACATGGGGCTTTTGAGGGGTGAGTGATAGATATGGGATTTATCCCTCCTGAGGGAGTTTGATATCCATGGCCACTTGATGAGTAAGATTGAGATAGGTGTGCGCACGCATGTTTGAATCAGTATGTGATATGGATGTCATACATATCTCCTCCAATCTACTTTGAGATCAAGAAAGTGAATGAACGTTGACAGGATGACTGTTCCATGCCTTGAGTTCATTCGGGATATCAGAGACAAAGGAATTACACATTTGATGTAACGCCATTCACGGATTGTAGGATTGAAAGTTGTTCTCCAACTTTCCTTTTCACTTGGGTAGCACTGATGTGTGACTAGGCATCGCTCTTTGCTTGTGAAGTCATAAGTGTTATGGACTTTCATTGCCAATGTGAAATGGGCCTGCAGGGTCACACACATAGGATTTAACCTAGAAGAGGAGTTTATCCACAAATGATGTTTAGTAGTTCAATTAAACACTCAATCAGTTGATAGCTCAGTATCATAGTGTTCAAGGTGTTGGACTGATTCATTAGAGTATCGGATTGATTGAAACTGCAATTGACTGATTTTACACAGTCTGCACTCCCAACCGATCGGCTCATGTGATGAACCGAACGACTCAAGTGGTGAGTCGATCGGCTCATGTGTCAATGAAACGATCGACTCAATTTTTGAACCGGTCGATTCGTGTGACCAACCGAGATCATTTGGAAAGTCAGAAGACTCTTTTTGCAAATACATATTTGTTTCACTTGTACAAATTTGATTTGGACAAGGACTAATATTTGATTAGTTGGAAACAAACATGAAAGTCAATTCGAGTTGGACCAGGACCACGAACCGATCGGCTCATACTTGAACTGATCAGCTCAGGTGTCCCAATCGATCAGTTCAGGTGTGAACCGATCGTTTCATGCTTGAAACAATCGGTTCAGCTGGCGCAGTTGGTTGTTTTGTGGAAAATCTTGAACCCTTCTACTCCTACTATAATCCTGCATTTCCTGGGGTAGAGAACCATGTCCCATGACCCTCCTATATATATAGGGATATTGGGGGCTTCTCAAGTACAACTCAGAACACCAATTGCTCTGCAAAGTTGTCATTCTCTCTGGTTGTGGTAACTGAGAGAGCTCGAGCAAGTGCTACCCGACAAGGGAGGCACAGTAAGGGAAAGACAACTGTAGAATAGTGACTGGTGGCAGGAGAGTGTTTCGGTGACTAGTACGCTGACATGAGGGTATGACTCCTTCCGGTGCCTTGTGCGACAAGGCGATCAGAGTTCCAAGTGGTCCGTGTGGACTACTTTAGAGGTGGGAGACTTCTGCCGCTCAGAGGACAGCTATCAATCCTGACAGTCCCGGTGAGACCAAGAGTTGCACAGACACCGTCCAAGACCGGAGGTGAAGACCACGCAAACCACGGGGTAATGTTTTCGAGCAAGCCTCGGGATAAGGTATGTCTCTACCAACCATCCTTCCTATTGTATAGACGTTGACGCGATTCCATTATTCTGGGCATGGGGAGAAGAAAATTTTTGTTTTTACTGCCTTCTCTGTCTCCCCTAAAACCCAACAGTTAATATCAGAGCCACATCAACTGCTCTATACTTTAGGATTATCGATGTGATCAATTTTGGTTTGTCGCCTATATTGCATATGATGCGAATAAAATTGTCTTTATGCATGTCCAGCCCTAAATCCACAAATCCCAATATACATATATGATATGTAATATGAATGCACTCGATACGCATCACCCTTAAACGAGTTTTTGTGGTGGATGTATAGTGTAGTTATGGCCAATAAACCCTATGTCTTTGTATGGTTGAATGTGGTTGCTTGCATCTCGGTCTGCGCACTGATTCCTTACCTCCTTATTCCTAATGTAACTCGAGATAACTCGAGATTTCTTTCCTACTTTTTCTCCCCCCGAATGTAACTCGGGGTTTCCCAATTCAAATGTAAATATGATAGAACATTTATTTCCTATTATGTCAAAGAACGGCGGACAACCTGACGACAACTGAGATAATTGGTTCAATGTGTGAACTGATCGGTTGGCATTCTAGAAGACCAGTTCGAGGAGTGAGATGAGTGGGTGTTGACCTGAGGAGATGCACGACGACCAGTGACCCGATCGGCTGGAGGTGCCAGTCGATCGGCTGGTAGCATCCAACTGACCGGCCTGATGGTGAGCCGATCAATCATGGAAATGAGTTGATCAAACCCAGAAAGGCAAAGCACAGAGTTCATCTTGTACATGTTGCATGTGATGTAGACCTAGATGATCGTGATTCCTCTTGGCTCGAGGAATCACATTAGGATTGCCATAATCATCACTTTTATCATTTTGCATGTTTTCTGTGGGATATAGCATGTATATGAAACGTACTATGTATTGTGGTGATTGGATATGTATATGTACCTATAAAACCAAATCCCTCATTAGATATTAACATTTTAGATGCATTCTAAATGTGACACACATGAAAAGCTTGATCGGCCAAGTGTGGGCACGCCCTAGCGTGGTGCACCGTCTATCTCGTGGAAGCGTGAAGGATGGATATGTGGGTCTGCCCTAGCAGGGTGCATATTCATCATGTTGGCTTTGGGTCGGACTTAACAAGGTGACCTAGATAGGATTTAGCACCTTGAGGCATGGAGGTGATCATGGCAAGGAGTTGCATATGACATCTTTCAAGAGTTGCATATGATGCAATTGGCAAAAGTTGCCTACCTGGAAGATCTAAGTTGTGGGTGACAACCCTAGTTGGTCCATGACTCAGACGATTTCAGGATCTTGACCCACTAGAAGATTGTACGCTGCAATCTTCCAAATTGATGGTGAGGACTATCAATTTGAAAAAAAATAGTGGGAACGATAATTAATTAAAGTCCTAATTATATCATTAACCTTTCAAATCAATCAAATAAGTCAAAATTGAGTTTCGGACTAAATTGCATATATTTCCTTTTGTAGTACAAATGACAACAAACAACAATCACTTTTCGTTGTGATCGGTCCTTGAAAAGGACAAGCTGAATGGGACTAACTTCCACGACTGGTTTAGGACATTGAGAATTTTTCTCACTCAAGAGCGAAAGCTCTATGTCCTAGATACTCCAGCTCCAGAGGAACCTGCTCCTACTGCACCAAAGGCAGAAAGGGATGCTTATAAGAAGCATTCTGAAGATGCCATTGATGCAAAGTGCTTGATGTTGTGCTCCATGAACCACAAGTTACAGAGACAACATGAGAACATGGGTCTCATTGAGATGATTCAGCATCTCAAGAACATGTATGAAGATCAAGCACGGCAAGAGAGATATGATGTCTCCAGGGCACTGTTCAAGTGTGTCATGACAGAAGGAGATCCAGTTGGTCCACACACACTCAAAATGATTGGGTATGTGGAGAACCTAACAAGACTGGGATTTCCCCTGAGCCAAGAGTTGGCTACTGACGTGATACTGCAATCATTGCCAGAATCCTACAGTCAGTTTGTGATGAACTACAACATGAACAACTTTGACAGGTCATTGACAGAGTTGGTGGGCATGTTGAGGATAGTCGAGGCACAGATGAAGAAGGACAAGCATAAATCTGTGATGATGATCAGTAACAAGAAAGGTAAGTCCAAGCACAAGGGCAAGGGCAAGGCTAAGAAAGGTTCTGATGCTAGCCAGAAACCCAAGTCATCTTCAACTCTCAAGGCCAAGGGAGATGTGACCAAGAGAGGCAATTGCCACCATTGTCAAAAGCTAGGACATTGGAAAAGGAATTGTCCTCTCTATCTGGAAGAACTAAAGAAGAAGGAGGCGACATACGTCTCCACCTGAAGGTGTCATAAAATAAACTTGTAACATTTTTGAGGTATATGATACCAAGATATAAAGTGTAAAGCACCCAATAAATGGGGTAAGTGTTGCCTCCATAGATAGGAGTACTTTAGTTTATTTTCAACTTTGAAGGCATGTAATAGAGTTATGAACTGCTATTTCATATTTGCTAATGGATAGAAACACCTTAATTTTTGCATATTGTATGACAATGATGGCAATTAATAAAGTTGATGTTTCAATCTTTGTGGCAATGCCTTGTTTATCTTATGGTACTTGGTATGGATAAGATAAAATGATACCTAAACGTTATTAATAACTCAAACAATCAAATTAGCATAAATCATGAGAAATTCATTTTTAGTTTCTATATGATAGATAGGTCTAGACTCTTTTTAGTTAGAGAACCAATAAGAGACATGAATCCCATGGACATGATCAATCTTCACTAGTCATAGTGGGAGATTGATTATCCTATTAGGTATAATACATGTGATGTATTTACATACCTATTGGACTTAATGCTAGTACTTAAAATGAGTTTAGAGAAATACCAATATGAATATCTTGAAGTGTTCAAGAATATCATAGATGAAGTGCGAATTTGGTAAAGTGCTAATTCTTAATGAGATCGATGAATAAAATACTTGAACCAAATGTTTGAGATCCTTATGAGTGATGATGATAGTGTATCACAGTGAGCTAGTGATTAAGGCATGGTGATGTCTAAATCAAAAGGAGTCATACTCTAAGGAGTTAGAGGATGATTATCAAATAACTAATTTCTTCTTAAATAAAGAATACCCCACACTAATAAAGGACATTAAGAATCACAAGGAGTTGTGAGTACTTATATCCTTGACAGAGACACCTCGATTATCTATGTGATGAGTTAATCATGTGATGAATCAACTATTTAGATGAATATGAGGAACCGGATTTTGAGTTATGGTTTATGACCATTACATCATAAATGACTTCCATGTGAACCATAAGATATGACCTTGATGGTAGCACCCATTGGGATGAAATCCATAAGTGTGAATGAGTCTTAAGCATTAAGACACATGGATAACTTTTTGAGAAGGATGATGCTTGTTGATTGCAACTTAATGACTAAGAGATTTGGTATACGAATACTAAAACCGCATTCCTATGAGGAATAAAAACAAGGATGTGTATGTGAAACAACCTATAAGGTTTATGAATCCATTAATGTAAATGAAGTCTATAAGTTACAATGGACTAATCAATGTGATTGATTGAGTACAAGAAACTCAGAACTGTGATCTTTACTTTGATAATATAGTCAAAGGGTTTGACTGATATGTCAAAGATAAAGAAGGGATCTGTGATTTAGTGGGAGCATATTCACATTCCACATGTTGATGTGAAATGGAAATGTTCTAGAATGGAAATCCAAAGTGGAAATTATCTTTGAGGAAGATAGAGAAATTTCCTATGTGATAGGAATAAAGATCTATAGAGATAGTTTTTGAAAACCTCTTGACCTGAAAGGAGAAAGCATACATTAGCAATTTATATTGAAGGGCTCAGTGTGCACAGATTCATTGGGAGAAAACTTATCTATGTTACATGGAGTTAGTATCCCAAGGCCAAGTGTCCAATTCTCATGAAGAATGGGAACACTAAGAATATATATGGATCTATCATGTATGTAATCATCCCATTATCTTGCATGTATGGACATGGCAAGAATAAAAGGCATTCATCTTGTATGTAAGACATGACAATATGATGTGGTCATCCTGATAACTCATATGTGGGACATGATGAGTGGATGTATGTCTAGTTCCAGTAAGGGTTACTAAAATACCATAAGAACTTAATAAGTACTTAAGAAGCAATAGTTCTATGGAAATAAGGAAGGATTCATTGTAAAGAGTTACACTGGTGCGAACTTCTGAAAAGGATAAAAAATTAATCGCAAAATATATATGGGATATATAAAAGTGAATGTTTGTTGATAAATGGAAACGTTCCAATAAAGTCGTTTAAAAGGAAAAGTCGAGTATCTGTGTGTTAGAGAACATTAGTGGATACTATATGGATCTGGAAGTTCATAGAGATGAACTTATAGATATTCTGGTCATTGATGATAAGTTAGGAGTGCTTGGTCATGCAATGTGGCTAAAGGTTAGCAAAGGAATACTAGATCGCATATTACGGCAACTCCATCTCATACGTGTGATGTACAGTGAAGAGATGAGAGACATGTTGTTAATATAGACTTTGGCAAGGTGTTGCCATAACTCACTATGTTAGCACTAGAGCACAGTTGCATGTGGGATATGTTTGAAGATCACTAAGAATATGATTCAAGGGTGATTGGCTCATAGTGCAAATGGGAGTGGTATGTATGCCCTGAGAGACATTCATGGGATGATCGGTGGGATACATTAAGATTGATTTGATAAACATCAAAGGCAAGCTTCCAATTCTTTCTGGTTCAGTCATATGAGATAATGATAGAACAAATTGAATGTCTAGAGAATGATAGTACTCAATGATGTATGCTTTCAGGTTGAGGACCTAAACGATGAGATCATACGGATGCTAAGAGTTTGTACATTCTTATTATGTCCCTAGTCGGATGTCATTGTGGAAGGTAGATATACAACAATGACACATAAGACTAGATTGTGGTGTTGGTTAATGATAGAATCTCGTTAGTCATGATATGGAGATATCAAACCAAATACATAGGTACTTGTTCAAGAACAAGTGTACCAGACAGACCCACCGTGAGTTTGACACATGGAACCATGACATGGTAGTCATAGTTAGTTCTCACAGTGATGGTGGTGAGTGTGATTCTTTGACCTGAAATCACTACACTCAACACATGTCATTGGGAACACTTTGACATCATCAAACGCAATCCTGAAACATGGGTTGTTATAAACGTGATGATTGGGTGGCTTTGACACATGGGGCTTTTGAGGGGTGAGTGACAGATATGGGATTTGTCCCTCCTGAGGGAGTTTGATATCCATGGCCACTTGATGAGTAGGATTGAGATAGGCATGCGCACGCATGTGTGAATCAGTATGTGGTATTGATGTCATACATATCTCCTCCAATCTACTTTGAGATCAAAAAAGTGAATGAACGTTGACAGGATGACTGTTCCATGCCTTGAGTTCATTCGGGATATCAGAGACAAAGGAATTATACATTCGATGTAATGCCATTTACAGATTGTAGGATTGAAAGTTGTTCTCCAACTTTCCTTTTCATTTGGGTAGCACTGATGTGCGACTAGGCACCGCTCTTTGCTTGTGAAGTCATAAGTGTTATGGACTTTCACTGCCAACTTGAAATGGGCCTGTAGGGTCACACACATAGGATTTAACCTGGAAGAGGAGTTTATCCATAAAGGATGTTAAGTAGTTCAATTAAACACTCAATCAATTAATAGCTCAGTATCATAGTGTTCAAGGTGTTGGACCGATTGATTGGAGTATCAGATTGATTGAAACTACAATTGACTGATTTTGTGCAATCTGCACTCCCAACCGGTCGGCTCATGTGATGAACCAATCGGCTTAGGTTGATGAATCGATCGGCTCAAGTGGTGAGTCGATCAACTCATGTGTCAATGAAATGATCGGCTCAATTGTTGAACCGTTCGATTCGTGTGACCAACTGAGATCGTTTGGAAAGTCAGAAGACTCTTTGCAAATACATATTTGTTTCACTTGTACAAATTTGATTTGGACAAGGACTAATATTTGATTAGTTGCAAACAAACATGAAAGTCAATTCGAGTTGGACTAGGACCACGAACCGATCAGCTCATACTTGAACTGATCGGCTCAGGTGTCCCAACCGATCAGTTCAGGTGTGAATCGATCGTCTCAGGTACCCAACTGATTGGTTCATGCTTGAAACGATCGGTTCAGCTGGCGCAGTTGGTTGTTTTGTGGAAAATCTCGAACCCTTCTCCTCTTTCTTTAATCATGCATTGTCCAGGGTAGAGAACCCTATTCCATGACCCTCCTATATATATAGAGGTATTGGGGGCTTCTCAAGTACAACTCAGAACACCAGTTGCTCTGCAAAGTTGTCGTTCTCTCTGGTTGTGGTAACCAAGAGAGCCTGAGCAAGTGCTACCTGACAAGGGAGGCACAGTATGGGAAAGACAATTGTAGAATAGTGACTGGTGGCAAGAGAGTGTGTCGGTGACTAGTACGCTGACAGGAGGGTACGACTCCTTCTGATGCCTTGTGCAACAAGGCGATCAGAGTTCCAGGTGGTCCATGTAGACTACTTTAGACGCGGGAGACTTCTACTGCTCAGAGGACAATTGTCAATCCCGATAGTCCCGGTGAGACCAGGAGCTACACAGACATTATCCAAGACCGGAGGTGAAGACCACTCAAGCTGTGAGGTAACGTCGCCGAGCAAGCCTCGAGACAAGGTATGTCTCTACAAACCATCCTTCCTATTGTATAAACGTTGAAGCGATTCCTTTATTCTGGGTTTGGGGAGAAGAAAATTTTTGTTTCTGTTGACCTCTCTATCTCCCCTAAAACCCAACAGTCCATGACCCATTGGATGAGAGGGACCCCATAAGTTTCTGAGTTGTTGGATCAGGTGGACATGTTGACTCGCCCTGCATTGAAGGGCCCACGTTCATATTCTTGACCGGCATCTACTTGCGTGGAGGGGGTAGCCAAGTATAGTTGCATTGTGGTGGCCTAGGTTGATGGAGATCAAGGTAAATGCATATATATAACCCAGGATAACCCATCAAGCAGCCGCCCAAACTTGGAGGAGCTTTGCGAGCTCAGATCTGGTCTCAAACACGTCCAAGAAGCAAAGGATTGAAAACACCCAAACAAGAAGCAGCAACGGAGTCACTAATGAAGAAGGAGAGATTGAGGATGATTAAGGGCTTGAAAGAGTGTAATAGGAAGGGAAAATCAAAGGGGGGAGTTGTGAACTTAATGGGCTTACATAAGGTCATGAGGGTGCATCCAAGGCCCCATCCACCATTACTGTGGCCATGGTGGTCGACCTTGGTTGGAGGGGTGCCACATACCTCTATTGGCACCTAAAAGGCTAGAAAAACATAGGGTAGAGATTGAGGAAGCATGGGTGAGGACTTTGGCATCCTCAAATTTGGCTTTAGTGCATTCTAGTGCTAAGCGCCTATGTTGGGTGTGCCCTATTCCAAGGAAGAATATGACTCATAGCCCTTAGATTGGCGTCAGAATTCAGAATGGTTGGATCAATGGTCTAGGGGAGAACAAGGAAAAGGACTAGTGGGACATGTGCATGGGTCAAGACCAAGAGAATGGATGAGGCCCTAACCAAGAAAAAGAAGGGAAAAGGCTAGAAATAAGGTAAAATTGCAAAAGGAATAACTTTCCCATTAATTATCCGATTTTGATGGAATCTTCAACATTGTATTACAAATTTCACCCTCCATCTAATATAGAAGGATTGAGATTACGAGTAGAATGTTGAGTGGTCTCAAAAACTTTTATATACTCTCAAATTATATTAAGTCACTCTACATTATACAATTGAGTTCAATCTTACAATTTATCACTCAAAACTCATCAATTGTTCCAAAATATATATTTAGTGATGAGGGTGATAACAGAGTCAAATTGAGTGCATTGTGAGTCAATATGTGCATAGTTGGAGGAGAGTGAAAATCTAGGATGTTACATCTTCCCCACCTTGAAAGGAATTTTGTCCTTAAAATTAAAGCAAATCCTCAAAGGACATTGGGACTTCATATTCCATATCACCTTGATCATCAAAAGATCACAAATTTGGAGACGTCACCATTTAGATTTAGGTCAAATTAATATAGATCTTTGATTCAAGTGTAAAGAATGAATTCAAATCCTAACATTTAGGGTTTGAGCTTCTACATTGGCTCTATGTGGGGTTATACATCCTTGACTGAGATTTATATTTCAACAATTTGAGACAAACATCATATTTCAATGTTGTGGTTTTGTATCAAAGTCAATGGAAGGTCTCACCCTAGTCCACACGAGATATTACCCCTAATTCATAAATTGAGTGAGTCAATATAATCATCATCTGTATATTCAAGAGTGGGAACATGAAAGTCATTAATCATATCGCAAGATCCAAATAGGGTGATATAGGTGTTAAATCAATACCAAGGTGGGTTATCACTAGTCAAGATTTTGTAAATCTGTATTGAGGGTCATGATTTTGGACAACAAAAGTCATAGGTCCAACATTTGAAGCTACGATAAAAGAATCATAATTATACAAAAGGTGTGATCATTCGTCCATAACAAAAATCATGGCAACATTTTGTGATACCAATATCAATTTCATTATCATGGCATTCAAGGTTGATGAATAACTAGACCTAGGTCTTTCTAGGAACTTAACCACAAGCTATAGTAAACATCATTGTATTTTAAAATCATTAATAAATCAAGATTTATTGAGTTTCAATTATCAACATATGATCTGACCTATTAGCGACTTAAGTCAAGAGATCAAAATCATATGAAATGGGTTACCTATCCAAACTCTAGATAATCAACAAGAAGAAAATTTAGAGGAAATCATAATAGGGATGTGACTTATGTTATAAAGGTTATTAACAAACTACCACCATGAGGCTAGAACATTTGTGCTCATTGGCCGTGAAGCGTCAACTCTATCAAATTAGGAAGCACATCAATTATCAATTTGTATATCACAAGTCTGTGAGATCAAAGTTCATTTATCATACTAGAGCAACCATGGTTCGAGATTCCATGTATTCAAGGTCATAATATTGTTCCCTTCTCTTCATAGTTAAGAGAAAGGGGGTATACATGATAAATAGAGAAGTAGATATAGGTTCTTTCGACAATTTGAGCATTATGAGGTATGATTGAGATCTTATATTTGTCATATTATTCAAAATCAAGTTTTACAAAGAGGCACTATAAGTCAATTGGGATTTGTCTGTTGTATCAAAGTTTTTCATCATGATTTTGGGAGTCCAAAGGCATAATCATTACAAGGCATGATCAAGATACATATTAAAATAGGGGAAAGTTTTTCTTAATTATGTTTGAGGTTTAATTATCAATAGGGGCAATGTGTACTTGGTCAATACGGACATCATCAACAATGAGGTATAAAGCATGAGTTCTCCTTCTTTCATCATATTAAGGATCATTATCATTTACCTCAAACATAGGAAGCCCATGTGCTTGATTTGGTAAAATGGAGTAAACATGATCTCAGATACACATGAGTACTTATCTTCAAGAGCACTTTCATTAATCATAATCTTTTTTGCAAACTAAGGTCAGATCATGGAATCATCATCATCTTATTCAAATTTTACCAATTCATTCGAATTGGAATTTCCCCATACATAAGCTACCAATAATCGAGAGATCATGTGAATAATTATCACAAGAGAGATCACATGAGGAGATGACGTGCTATCTAATCATCATCTAAAGGGTGGCTTAGGGTATTCCTTAGAGAAGAGATGAGATGAGATGCTAGAAGACTCTCCAAGATTTTTAGGAAAACAACCTTGATCAAATCTTGGATTAACTTTGGCCATTTAGGTATACAAGGGAGACCTCAACCATTACAACTAGGTGGAAAGGAGGTGCATCAACCCCTATGTAATGACCTGCCTAATCACCTCAGCTTCACCATTATGGACTTAGGTTTTCCCAAGGTTCATACAAGATTGGGTTATTAAATGCACATAGAGGATATGTGATTGTTCTAATACCATGTTAGAGAACCATTTGTTATTCAAATCCTCACTCCTAATGGTTAGAAAGTCAAAGGAGAGAAGACATAAGCATCTATTTGTAGGATAGGTCACATAACATATGCATGAATAAAACCACAAAAAACAACCCAGGTAAGATAAAACAAAGAACAAAAGAAATCTAAATACCTGACATAAGTTCATAGGTCCCATATATCACACTACAAGAAAACTTGGAATAGCTACATTTACACTCAATGTAGCTAAATATTAGTTTCCTTTACAATTTTTAAATGTGCAGTTGAAATAATATACCAAATGATGAGTTTGAGGAATACATAAAGTATAGCTAAAGTTCATTTCCTTTACAATTATTAAATGTGTAATTAAAATTATGCAGTTTACAATGGTATTAAGGAGTAGCTATATTTTTTAGATGCCAAAATGTATAAGCAGGTTGGAAGTAAATTTGGGTCTCAAAATACCCACCACTTACTTTTAGAATATACCCCTTCCACAATCCACCGCCCACATACTTTTTATATAACAAAAAAAATCTACCCCTTTCATTCCCTAATTCAGTTAGGTTAGCACTTGACCTCGACATCGCACATCATCAGTACTCTCTAGAAATTTTCATCAACATTGATCTATGTTCCTATTTGTAATTTGCAACACTAGAGGTTACACCAAATGAGGGGCATAGTCGCCGAGTCTAACACCAAACATTGATGCATTGGAGTAGACATGCATTCCCTATTCCCTCTCACTCCTCCGCCTCTCACTTCCTCCCTTTTTCTTTTCTTCTCAATCTATAAATCTCTCCTTCCTTTCTTATTATCGATATATCCATCTAATTACATGATACCCATTCATAATGATTTAGCAATGATATGAAGTCTCCATGCTAGCTACAACTCACACCAATGTAACAATAAGTGTGAGCATGAAGATGGCAGCCCAGACTTGATCAGTGGGGATCACAATGAAAGGATCTTCCACCATTGTAAGAGATTTCTCCTTTATCCCCCTTGTGTAACATTATTCCATTGTCTGTTTTTGCAAACTAGAAACCTTTTTATGTATCATGCTCTTCTAGATGCCTACATCTTATTTGACCAGTCACTTCATTCAAGAGGATACGCTAATATAGGTAAATGTTTATATAGACATCACCAAAATATTGCATCTATGCATGTTTACTGTCTATGGAGCTACACATGATGGTGACATACATGAACTGGTTTAAGAAGACAATGACTGAGAGCTTGGAGGCATACGTGAATAGAAACCAAATAAGGAATGGCGGCTCGGTGAGCTACTCCAGTAGGAATAGGGCAGAATCTGAATGGAAAATTGAAGCTCCTGAGATGATGACTGAGTGTTCTACAAAGAGGAAGGCTAATCATGTTTGGTCTGAAGAGGCATGGTTCAAATAGGGAGGGTGTGATCAATTGGAGGTACTGCATGAATCCCATTTTGGGCAATGGGCAACTTTTTACACCTTTACATTTAGGCATATAATTAAACTAAAAGGAAGCTAATAACATTTTAGGTTGTACAGTAGGAAAGTTATATTTTATATGCTTATCGAGAGATGTAGTATTTCTAGCTCAAACACAAGCAACTGGTGGTGGAATTTCTATCAAGAACATTCCATCTTTTTACTTACCTATTAAGATGATTGATGATTAGTAAAATATGTGCTTTTTTGTTGCATAATGGAAAGAGTCCAACACGGTCAAAAGAATATAAGACATGTTTAGATTTTATATCAAGTATTACTCTTGTCATGAGGACCTTACATAGGTACATACCTTACTATTACTTTCATTGTATAAGCCCAGAGACTACATAAGAAAGTAATTCATACTCATTTGATTAAAATGAACCCTAATGACAACAAGTTCCTCAAACATATATTCAACTTGATGAGGAAAGAGAAAAAAAAATCTAACCAAATGAAATTCATGGAATGGATCATGCCAATAAACAATATTGTAAAGTGATAATAGTAGAGGTTGCTTCATTTTACATATACATATTAGAACCATGGCATAAACCTAGTTTGAATGATTGTCTAGGTTTTTAAGAAAGGGTGGTATTACCATTTCGGAGGAATGGTTGAGTCAAGCACAGATAGAAGAACGAACTATTCTCATTTTTATAAGGTGTTCTTGTCAATTTCACCTATCAAATTATGTCCTTTGCCTAATATCAACTTGATGTTATGGTATGACCATCTCGTATCATTTTTATAGGTACTTTGTCACCTTCCCTCCATAAGGTTTTGCCCTTGCACGTCTTTCATACTTAAAATTTTGATATTTGACATAAAAGTATGTCATATATCTATATTTATGACATTCAGATCTACTCCCTATGCTTCTTGAGTTCATTGAAATAATACTTTAAAACTCATTTGTTTGGAAAGATACTTTGTGGCTCTGAATTTCCTAGATTGTGTGCTTGTTCGTATCCTACCCGCAATGAGGTATCTTACCTAATCCTTTGAGATCAGTCATAGTTTTCATTGAGAGTGGAACACATGCATGATTCATCCAAACCAATGTGTCTTACTAGAGCCAGGTCTTTTGATGTTTTATCTTGAAGAAAAGAAGGTTCAAGAGTAGTGATTGTGTTTTATAAGTTCTTGAAATAATAATCCACTATGCTTGATGCAAAATCCAGTTGCATACTCTCACTATAAACATGTCTATGTAGTTTTTGGTTTCAGGCAATTCCAACTCATTACTTGTTATAGAGGAATACCAATATGTTCAATAAATTCTTTTTCAAGCCCGATATTCCTTCAAAGACAACCCCACATAAAGTGTACAGTTAACCTTGGTGAGGTTCTATTATTTTTGGGTATTTAGTATGACAGAACTTTATACAGATGGTGAGGTAGTAATCTAACTTCCCTCTATAAACCTCTATGTGACTGTGTGGGGCAATTTTTGGCTAGTGAATTAAGACATAGAATCCATTATTGTTATTAATATGGGTGTCAGTATTGCTTATAGAAATAATGTTAATCTCAACCTCAACACTCTTAACTTTGGGTGCACTAATGATTTATTCATCTGTTGCTTGTGGGAAATTCAAAAAATTTTCACAGAAACTAGATTGAGCTTGGATCTTAGCATGGTGTAGGACTCCTCTAAATTAATAGATATGGAGTGCTCAATTAGAAGTGTGGCCATGTTTTCTTGGGATATGTAGCAGTCTAACACCCATGTATACAATACAAAGGTATACACCCCTTTCATTAAACTTTTTAGGTTTCTTAGCTCACTCAGGGTAGTAATATTTGACTAGGCTTTCCCATATTGTGTGTTTGATCACTAGAGTAATATTTATCTCTTTTATGTAGCTTCGAACTAGAATTCCTTCTCATTGTAGTTTCTATTTTAATGCAGGCTCAAATAACTTAGTTTCCTTGTATTTTGTCCATGGACTGTCTCTATCAATATCAATGTCATGTAATGTAGGTCCTTGGTTTCTTACACAATTTTCTTTATGATGTGACCAAGAAGCAAAACAATCTCATTTCTTTGGTCCATGTAACTATCATGAAGCAGGAGTTCAAGAAGACAACAATGGTTGATCCAATGAATGAGGCTCTTCTCAGTTGTCTAACATCTTAAGAATCCTCTAGATTTCCATGTTGCATGTATGTATCCCACATTTTCCTCTCTTAATTTTTTCAAGATAAGTAAATATACAAAGGATACATGGTTCTCCTATCTAGGTTGATCCCTATACCATTTAAATTCTATACTTGTGGTACCAATTGTTTCCTACTAGCAATTGAATTTCACTTAGGCCATTTGTGATGGATCTATGTTGGAATGACGAGATATGTCCTTCAGGCTGATGTATAATAACTTTCCTAAAAATATGGACATTTCTCAAGTATCAAATGCTTATTTCCTAACTATTAGGCCTTTATGTTGGATGTTTTGCAGGGTTTTTGAATCATCAAGGATAATGCATCTCCTGGTCTAGGTTGTCTTTATCTACATTTACCAAAAGGTTGATGTTACTTTACCTTTTATACGTGAAGATGCCTGGTCAAGGCCCTTTTTAGATATGATTTCTGGTTATTTTGGGGCCTTGTTGGATATGATTTCCTTGTTGGGTATTAATTTTATAGGTATGATGATGCTCTGCCTTTTACATGCATTGTTCAAAATTTAAAAGGTGCATGTACACTGGAACAACTAGATAGTCACCCAATCCTCCCAAGGCAGTAAGGGATATTCATATTCTTTTACATGTAGACTCTAACTAGGCTCAGATGATATCCTGGCATGCATAGCATTTTAGAATCCCAAAAGTGATATGATGATTGTGTTGGTTGGTTACCTGTCGAGTTCATGGTTTTTCTACCCATTGTTGGTTTGCCCTCTTGTTTATAGAAACATGTAAGACACCTATCTTGAAGTATAGAGAAGAAACACTATTCCTAGTTTGTTCACTTTGGTCAGTATTTTTTCCACACCTTCTTACAGTGTCAAACAACCATAATTTAATTTTTTTTGGGAGTTGGAATGGGGATGTAGTCTAACTTGCTGAAAGAGCCAAATCTTGACCCCACAATGTTTATGTAGAAAGACTAGTTAGAGGAATTATTTTTATATGCTTCTTTTTTGTCAAAGAGCTTGACTTGTTGAAAGAGACAAACCTTAGCCCTATCTTTGAGGATGTATATGGTCAAAAAGGATGTACATTATGATTTGTATATGCTTCTTTTTTGTTGTGAAATTTATAATGCTTTCTTTCCCTTGGTCACAAAATTGAAAAGGAACATTTGTCTTTGTTCTTTAAGGTTTTCACCTTGTTGTTGTCTTAAACTAGTATGATGGTGCTTATTCATTTTTAACACAACTTGCACCTACCTCAAATTCATTTGAATGTTCCTTATGTTGTTCATTATTCTTTTTACATCCATTGGAGTGTCCTTGTTTGCTAAAATCTTCTCATTATCCTTAATGATTTATCTATTTACATTAGTTTGACATCACAAGTACATAAGGTCCAACCATGACTACCATGTGTGTTTCAAGAAGAACTACCTTGTATAAGCCAGCATAGATAGATAAGGAACCCTCCCATTTTATCAAAACACATTGATGCCCCCCACACTTCTGGTCAAAGTTGTAGCAACAACAATGTCATTCAGGGTCTTCCCCTCTAGTCCTTGGCTAGTCTGCAACTTGTTTGTGTCGGCTTCTTGATGCTAGTGTCCTTGTGTCTTCAGTTTATGGACCTCTGCCATAGTATCATTAATTGTCGGATCTAGAAGCATCCATAGTGTGATATACCATGATTGGGAGATCTATAGATGGCGATAGTGAACAGAAAGGCACTTAGCATCATCTTGTAAGAAATGGCTAGCAGGGGAGCATATTAAGTATTTGAGAATAATGAATACAAGAAGACTTCAAACAATTCAACATTCAGTGCACTAACAAAATCCTTATTTGAAATATTAGAATGATATGTTTGTGGTGCATCTGTGGTAATGACCAGAAAGCATTGTAATTTCTTGATGATATGCTAGAGGGGCTAAGGCCAGATCATGCCACTTCCCCCACACTTGTATATGCATGTACCCACTGATGGATTTCTAGAAAGAGGAAGGTTATATTTGGATTTGATGATGAAAGAGGGTTTGGTTCCTGGACCTAAGTAAGTGACAACAACCTAGATGATCATATGTCATCATAATAAACAATGTGTAAACTCTCTCTCTCTCTTTTTATCCTATACACTAGCATTGAAGGCATGATTTCATTGGTTTTATTTAGAAATGATTCCAATGGTATTCATGGTTATTGATAATTAATTTAGTAGCATGCTATCTAGAAGTCTTCCTTTGGATTAGCAAATACATAAATTTGTTTTATGTTTGTGTTTTTTATTGTTAAACTATATTGAAAGTTGTTGAATTCTTCTTGGATGGATTTGAATATCTGAAAATCACCAATTTTTGATGTAACTTGTCTTTTTCCTTCACCTGTAGGGGGAAGTTAGGCTCTCACCATAAATTTGGACCCAAAACATCTTAATAAAG
Source organism: Alisma plantago-aquatica (assembly GCA_963693085.1). Classification (NCBI taxonomy): domain Eukaryota; kingdom Viridiplantae; phylum Streptophyta; class Magnoliopsida; order Alismatales; family Alismataceae; genus Alisma; species Alisma plantago-aquatica. Next base: position 1,569,056,267 of record OY856409.1, on the reverse strand, counting down.
ATGTTTTCATTATGCAATCCCAACATTCAATGTGAGTTTAGATCTACTTCCTTAAGTATGCATTCAATGTACTACCAACAACAAGAAACCTAAGTGACTGCTAAAGCACAATACTAATCTACTATATTATTTTACCATTTTTTTAATATGTATCAATGCAATTGCATGTACGAATCTACTGTTGTCTTGTTAGAAACTATTCTTGTCATGTATATTTCAGTAATTTAACCATTATTTAATCTTTTATTTCTATGACATTGCAGTTTTACTAGCTATACTATTTCATGGCTTACATTACATGTGTAGATTCAATTAAGTACACTAATCTATAGACCCAATTAAGCTATTGATTTAGTTTAGATGAGGTGTAAGCTGGTGAGTCTGATTGATGCAAATTTTGCAGCCTTGATGTTGGTTATTGCAGGACCTGGACTTCTAGTTGTGGCACTTGTAGATTGTGAATGTTGAGATGTCAACTCGTGATTTTGGGAGTTATGAATTCACTTTGTTGTGTTAGTATTATGACGTGCATTCATAGTTTTTTCAATTACGCTAATTTTGCAAATGCAATAGATAGTTTGCAGTAATGAACGTGTGTGGTTGGTCGTGCAATATGAAGTTGAAAAGGGTGTCCAAAGCATATTTATTATTATATTAAACAAAAAGTAAATGTTTTTAATTAGCACATACATAGAATTAAATATGTATCATGTGACCTGGAAGCTGGAAAGATTTGATAAATTGGAATTCTAAGAATTCCAAAATCATCAATGCCTTTATTGTCTATCATATTATGGATGAGTGTATAGAAACTTATGTATGAGTGTATATCAGCTTAAACTGAGTCATAGAGGAGGAAAATGCAATATACACACCATCTTAAGGATGAGTGGATAGAAGCTCCTCATCAGTAAAAAGAGCATCAGGTATTAGAGGGATGGTGACGTTGTCATGTTATAAACTAGTGTTTCTTCTCTATTCTTTTTCATTCATCAGGTAATGCCACTTTCTTTCTGAAATACTTGACTTCTTTCTCCTATAGTGACTGATTTTTGTCTATCATCTATGGTGCTTCTATTTTGCTAATAAATTCCTATTTTAGTAGTGTATAATTTGGTCTATCATCTTAATTTGATATCTTTCTTTCCCTTCTCTACATTAAGGATCCCTATTTTTTGAATATTTCTAAAACTCAATGAACCTATATATAGTGTTCACACTTCTATAGGGAAGTACGTCTTATGCACACTTCAAGATGACAATAATGGTCCAAGTCATGTTTCCTAAACGGCCATCCTTCAAGAAATGGAGCATTGATCGTGTGACATGATGTTGTGATAAAAGAGATCCTAGACTCCATGTGTAGCTAGTGCTATTGCATGTAAATAAAGATTACTGTGTGACAAATCCAAACCAACATGCTTCATCAGAAGGAAACAAGATCATCCAGTGTTCATGATCCAATATGGGGTTGAACTATTTGCCCAGGATTGCTCTTCCTTCCATCATTAGGAGATTGTCTAGCCTATCTTAATAGAGTAAGCACACACATCAACTACATATTTCAGAATACTAAAAAATAATATTCACTTATCTGCTACCTACTCGTTGATCCAGGTACCATGCTTACTATCCAAATTAAATCATGTAGAATGGGTTATCTTTGTAGTGATAAAGGGCATGAGTAATATAATTCTTGTAGAAGTATAAAATCCATTCATTGAATATTAGAAAGTTTCATAATATATTAGTTACAAGGAAATTATCACAGGCTTCTAGTGTAGTAACACTACTTTTAGTGTGCATATATAATATCACATTGCATTTGAAGCTTTACAAGATTACAACAACTAACCTATGTCATTTCTCATGATGTATGATGATCTAGAAACTCAAATGATAAGAATAAGATTTTTGATGTTGTATGATAAATTGGAAGCTCAAATTGGACTCAGTGCACTCTTATTCTAGTTAGACGAGCCAGTATTACCCGTCTTTACCACTCAATACACCAAATGGTATGATCATGGTGTCATCGATGATACCATAGTTGTTATGTCTATTTTGAATATGATCAACCATGTATCTATTGATCTTGGTCAGGTAGTTGTCGACATAAGGTTTGCTTACCATGCACACCTTTTTCATGTGCATTATAAATAAATCCCCTCTTGAATAGAGATTTTCTTTTGTGGTGTTGGTATTAGAATAACAAGTACATATTGTGCAATTCATAACGCATTACAAAAAATTCTAATAGGCAATATGTATTGTCTAAAGCTTGCCAAATATTTGCATATTTCAGGGCTCAAAGGATTGGGATTGTTCAAATTTTGGTAAGTCTTAACTTCTTTAGTTGTTAATTACATCCAAATCTCTTTGTTATCTAGATATTGCACTACAGGATATTGATTTGACTCTTCTACTATTGTCACTTACTAAGCCATTGTAACATACTGAATTATGAAATTTTGTCTTTTGACCCTCTTTCCCATCTTTTCCTTTCATTTATATCCTTATTGGCCTTTCTATTTAATTAATGGAATTTATAGTGGTTTAGTGAACATTTATTCACTAATAATACCAATGGAAGGGTTTATGCAAAAATACCTCAGTGAAAGCTTAATTACCATAATTAAGTGCTTTAAACCTTAATCTAACTTTTTGATGTGATTTGAAAACATAAAATATGCCACATAACTCATTTTAGTGGTAATATGAAGATAAGAAACGTAATTGGATGAACAATTTAGATAATGGGTTGTTAATGGGCCATATGACATATCTCATAAAAATAAGTCTCAAAAGAGGAAACAAACTTCAAATTCGAAATCTACATATCAAAATTAACCTACATGTCAAATTTCATCTAATTTGGACAACCTTGAAATATTAGGATAAGTTTAGGAGAGAGAAAATCAATAAAAGGCATAAGTAATTAATAATGTGATTTATAAATTTAAAATATGGAAATAATATAAAATTCATATTCTACACATCAAATATAACTTGTGGATGAAGTTTAGTTCGATTTGGATGTTGTTTGTGCAAGTTATGCAATTTTAGGTACATTGTGGACTTTTATGCAATTTACCCAATTGGGAGGTTTTCTTTGCAAAGTATCAACTGAATTTTAACCCTTAGATATTCCCTTACCATTAACGAGATTTTAAACCATTGTAGAACCTAGTTTCACCTTGGTTTGATGGTATTTCTTTCCAAGAGCATTATAGGGATTACCCTCTTTATAAAGATGTTTATCCTTAAAAGCTATCAACCAATGAGGTTATTTCTTTCTTGAAAAACGGTGTGGATGGCCTAGAATAATCTATGGGCTCTTAGGACCGACTTTTTATATGCATGAAGACTCTATGACACATCCTCTTGCATGGCCATCAATCCCTAGGCTAAAGACACATGGAAAGTCCCTTAAGACTCCTCATTCTTCACCTCTTTCTATATATAGCCATGTATACCCCTTCCCAACTCACAATTTGAAAACTCTTGCTCTCCTTTTCTTTCCTCTAGCTTAGATAATAGTTTCTTCTGTATTTGGCCACGAATTTTCTGCCCCAAGGCAAAAGAGGGAGCCTACCTTGGTGAAGAAGGCTCCTAGGGCTTCCAAATTGCCCTATTAGGGTTTCTAAAGCTCCTCCTTGGTAAATTCGACCAAACCTAGTAAGTTTCCTCCCTTTAATTCCCTATTTTCATACTATTAGTCTTCCTTACACCCTATTACAGGTCGTAACCATAGACTTCCATGGTGAAACCCCACCTAGAACCCTAAAACATGTCATCTCCATGCTCTTTTGCTAGGGTTTGCACCTCTAAAGTGGAGAAGGTGATCTTTGCTCAAGAAAGGAGCTAGGCTTGGAGAAACCAGACCTTCTAAGATCGGATTCTTACTGTTTGGACCTTATTATCTTCCCTATGTATGAGATTCATAACCCCCTTCCCATATATTTCTTATTACATGCTTAAAACTCATGATCTTATGTTAAAAATTGACGATGTGTCGATTTCTAATTGGTCGATTTTCAATAATTCATAACTTTTGATTTGTTTGTCCAAAAATTAAATTAAAATATGTTATGAACTCATAAAAACATGTTATTTTTAATAAAATATTTCCAAGTATTGGTTTTCAGTTTTGTCGAAAAGATTTTTTAGAAAATGAATTAAATACCTAAAAATCACCAAAAAATACACTTTAACCTTCATAACTCCAATATATGAAAAATTATATGTTTTCTTAATCAGAAAAACCTAACTAAGTTAGTGGTGATATTTTTGAGGTCTTAATCGAGGTTTTGTGTAAAAATTTCATATATTAGGGTTTCAACTCTTTAATGTATATATCTTATTCTAATACATGAATATGAAATTGGAAATAGGACAAGTGGACCTTAATTTCAACTAAAGGTTTCGAAAAGAGGTTAATAGGACTCTAAGTAATATGTATGTGATATTCCTATCTATGTATGTGCTATCCCTATCTATGTATGTGCTATAAATCCCTATTTATGTATGTTGTATCCCCTATTCCTCTATGTTGAGCAATTCACCTATGCTTATTCATTCTCTTTGTCCTATGCACATTAGCCTATACCCAATGTCTTTTCTTTTGAAAATCATTGTTCATGTGAAATACCTTATTTTATGTTGAACATGTGATCATGGATATTCTTTTGAACTCTTATCTTATGCTTTGTTCATGATGGAACTCTAAAAGATGACATGTGATGTCTTTTGCCCACTTATGAGGTGGATGTATATGTTGGTCACTTATGTGGTGACTAGTTTATATATTCTGACTATACTTTCTACTTGCCTTTACATTTAACATGCTATGTGATTCAGTAGCACTAGAGTAGTGTAATTGCATTGGTTTTTATGGCAGATGTGTTATTTCCTTCCGAGCAGATGTGATATTTCCTGCTCTTTTGGGATGGAAAGGAACCTCATACCCAGGGCAAGATGTGTGATTCTTGGCCCATGTTTTATATATTTGGGACATTGGAAGTATTCCTTTCTCTATCAGGTTTCAATTTTATGAGACTTGTCCGCCTTTGTCTTTATAATATTCTAGTGTTATGCTTATCTCACATGCATGCAGGATGATGGTTATGATATTTGCTTGTGTGGCACCACTCTTTTATTTAATAATGGCAAGTATTCTTTTGTTATCATATTATTTCAATTCCTTTTCTCTTGATACCTATTTGGGTGGTCCTTATCTTTTCTATGGGAGGCCTTTTATATTTGATGTCCTTTATTCCATATATTGCTCAATTTCCTATTTAGTATGCACATACCAGCCTTTGTTGATGTCATCTATTTTCTCTTTTTACTGGGGTATGCTTCCAACCCCAGGTTAGATCAAGGAGTATATAGGTTTTGTCTTGGACCTAGATCTTGGATATTTTACTTTGGATACAAGATTTGAAGTAGTTTGTATTTCCCTCTATCTAGATCCTATTTTGTATGTTGATGTAACCCTACATGGGAGAATTTGATGTATTTTTTTGTAAACCTTTATGAAATTGAATATAGTCAGTTATATTTTTTATTCCACTTCTTTCTAATGGTGTTTTGTTTACCATATTTTAGTAAAGGGGTGATCACACCCCCTTACAGCATGGTATCAGAGCCCATGGTAGTCGGAATCTGACTATTTTAGTTTTGTCTCCCTAATTAGAATCCCTGCCTTACATAGTTCCTTTAGGTGACATGGTTTCCCTAGAGTTGATCTATAAATGATGAAAGGTTGATTTAGGACCCTATAGTTCCACATTAGTATCATGATGAATAAAACTCTAAAATAATCATAACTAAAATATGCATAACTTAATGTTGTTTAGGTTTGCCTTTAGGCATCTATTAGGGCATGAAGTTGAAGCAAAGGTGTCAAGAAAGGATCAGGTTCTGGGGGCTGGCAATATTTTCCTCCGCACCACTTTCTTGGTTTACGAGGACTCCCAGATCCATATGATACTGGCCTGGCCTAAGCTAAAAAGGATTGTCTGAAATAGTTTGCTTTTAGGCAATAGTGACTTCAAACATCTATGTTGTATATCTTTGGTAACCCTAAGTGTTAGGTGTATGGTGACTTGTTTGAGGATGGATACCAAGACTAGTTTCCTTATGACCCATAGGACCACATGTTTAGATAGTAATCCCTAGAACCTAGACTTTGAAGTTTGGGGTTAAGTGAGCTATCAAAGGGTGCAGTGGAAGTGTGACGGATATTGTACTTGGTTTAGTTAGACTCATCCTTTAACCCTAGTGTATTTTGGCTTGATAGGTCAAACTTTTAAGTGGTGGAGTATAGTTAGTTTGATGATGTTGTGTGGTTATATTTTGAGGACAAAATCCTCTTTAGGGGGATGGATCCCTATGGCATCTTGAAATCTATCTACACTATCTTTAGAAACCCTAACCCCATACTTAGGAGGTTGTTGTGCTTGAAACCTTAGTGGGGTCCAAACAAGTTATAATTATAGCCTAAACGTGCTTATTTATATAGTAATGAACATATAATGATCATCTGAGGAATAATTTATATGTTCAAATCCTAATGAATACCTAATGCACATAATATGAGTAACTCACATATTAATCCTAATGGATATGCATGGTGTTTCCCATGTCATAAACTAATAAACTATAATTAAATAACAAGTAAGATGATTGTAACCTAATATTGGACTTAATACATGCTAAGTAAAATATAGTGATCATATTAACCTAAACCCTAAGTTGTAATCATCTAACCTTAACATATACATCCTTAATGCCTTTCATGATACATTAATTACATTAGGTGTCATAATAAATTAACATACTTTGATACACATAAATGATATATATAATCATCTAATCACATATTAATCAAGTCATCAATATGAAATGCATGGTATGTTACCTTGTTATCTAATACACACACGATTAGTCACTTAATGTGAATCAATTTGTAATATGCCTCACCTTGATCATTAAAATACATGGAATGACTTCAATATGAATATGAAGTGATTCGATTCACATAAATGTGCAAATCAATAATATAAAAAAATATGATAAACACATGGTATGTGATTTGATAAATGTGCAACCATGACTTCCTTTAAATGATATACATGCATTCTTAGTAAGATAAATGAGAAATATATATGTATATATATGATGTTTCATGGATGATAATGAAATATAACTTCCTTGGTAATAAAGTGATTATGGCATGCCATAATTAAAATAATGGTAAATATCCTAAAAAGAATATATAAATAATGGAACCTAGGTGATCCTTGAGAACCTAAACCTATGTCAAGATGGTTGTGGAATATATGTTGATGAGTTGTTTGGTAGAAGTTAAGGTTGGAGAAATAACCTGAAGTTTTGTGATGAGATGTTGCACACTCACCCTTCCCTTCTTACTTGTGATTTCGGGGACAAAATCCTCTTTAAGGGGTGGAGTGTTGTAACATACTGAATATGAAATTTTGTCTTTTAACCCTCTTTCCCATCTTTTCCTTTCATTTATATCCTCATTGGCCTTTCTATTTAATTAATGGAATTTATAGTGGTTTAGTGAAGATTTATTCACTAATTATACCAATGGAAGGGTTTATGCACAAATACCTCAGTGAAAGCTTAATTACCATAATTAAGTGCTCTAAACCTTAATCTAACTTTTTTATGTGATTTGAAAACATAAAATATGCCACATAACTCATTTTAGTGGTAATATGAAGATAAGAAACTTAATTGGATGAACAATTTAGATAATGGGTTGTTAATGGGACATATGACATATCTCATAAAAATAAGTCTCAAATGAGGAAAAAAACTTCAAATTCGAAATCTACATATCAAAATTAACCTACATGTCAAATTTCATCTAATTTGGACAACCTTGAAATATTAGGATAAGTTTAGGAGAGAGAAAATCAATAAAAGGCATAAGTAATTAATAATGTGATTTTATAAATTTAAAATATGGAAATAATGGAAAATTCATATTCTACACATCAAAGATAACTTGTGGATGAAGTTTGGTTTCGATTTGGATGTTGTTTTTGCAAGTTATGCAATTTTAGGTACATTGTGGACTTTTATACAATTTACCCAATTGGGAGGTTTTCTTTGCAAAGTATCAACTGAATTTTAATCCTTAGATATTCCCTTACCATTAAAGATATTTTAAACCATTGGAGAACCTAGTTTCACCTTGGTTTGATGGTATTTCTTTCCAAGGGCATTATAGGGATTACCCTCTTTATAAAGATGCTTATCCTTAAAAGCTATCAACAAATGAGGTTATTTCTTTCTTGAAAAACGATGGGGATGGCCTAGAATAATCTATGGGCTCTTAGGACCGACTTTTTATATGCATGAAGACTCTATGACACATCCTCTTGCATGGCCATCAATCCCTAGGCTAAAGACACCTGGAAAGTCCCTTAAGACTCCTCATTCTTCACCTCTTTCTATATATAGCCATGTATACCCCTTCCCAACTCACAATTCGAAAACTCTTGCTCTCCTTTTCTTTCCTCTAGCTTAGATAATAGTTTCTTCTGTATTTGGCCACGAATTTTCTGCCCCAAGGCAATAGAGGGGGCCTACCTTGGTGAAGAAGGCTCCTAAGGCTTCCAAATTGCCCTATTAGGGTTTCTAAAGCTCCTCCTTGGTAAATTCGACCAAAACTAGTAAGTTTCCTCCCGTAATTCCCTATTTTCATACTATTAGTCTTCCTTACACCCTATTACAGGTCATAAACATGGACTTCCATGGTGAAACCCCACCTAGAACCCTAAAACATGTCATCTCCATGCTCTTTTGCTAGGGTTTGCACCTCTAAAGTGGAGAAGGTGATCTTTGCTCAAGAAAGGAGCTAGGCGTGGAGAAACCAGACCTTCTAAGATCGGATTCTTACTGGTTGGACCTTATTATCTTCCCTAGGTATGAGATTCATAACCCCCTTCCCATATATTTCTTATTACATGCTTAAAACTCATGATCTTATGTTAAAAATTGACGATGTGTCGATTTCTAATTGGTCAATTTTCAATAATTCATAACTTTTGATTCGTTTGTCCAAAAATTAAAGTAAAATATGTTATGAACTCATAAAAACATGTTATTTTTAATAAAAATATTTCCAAGTATTGGTTTTGAGTTTTGTCGAAAAGAGTTTTTAGAAAATGAATTAAATACCTAAAAATCACCAAAAAATACACTTTAACCTTCATAACTCCAATATATGCAAAATTATATGTTTTCTTAATAAGAAAAACCTAACTAAGTTAGTGGTGATATTTTTGAGGTCTTAATCTAGGTTTTGTGTAAAAATTTCATATATTAGGGTTTCAACTCTTTAATGTATATATCTTATTCTAATACATGAATATGAAATTGGAAATAGGACAAGTGGACCTTAATTTCAACTAAAGGTTTGGAAAAGAGGTTAATAGGACTTTAAGTAAGATGTATGTGATATTCCTATCTATGTATGTGCTATCTATGTATGTGATATAAATCCCTATTTATGTATGTTGTATCCCCTATTCCTCTATGTTGAGCAATTCACCTATGCTTATTCATTCTCTTTGTCCTATGCACATTAGCCTATACACAATGTCTTTTCTTTTGAAAATCATTGTTCATGTGAAATACCTTATTTGATGTTGAACATGTGATCATGGATATTCTTTTGAACTCTTATCTTATGCTTTGTTCATGATGGAACTCTAAAAGATGACATGTGATGTCTTTTTCCCACTTATGAGGTGGATGTATATGTTGGTCACTTATGTGGTGACTAGTTTATATATTCTGACTATACTTTCTACTTGCCTTTACATTTAACATTCTATGTGATTCAGTAGCACTACAGTAGTGTAATTGCATTGGTTTTTATGGCAGATGTGTTATTTCCTGTCGAGCAGATGTGATATTTCCTGCTCTTTTGGGATGGAAAGGAACCTCATACCTAGGGCAAGATGTGTGCTTCTTGGCCCATGTTTTATATATTTGGGAGATTGGAAGTATTCCTTTCTCTATCAGGTTTCAAGTTTATGAGACTTGGCCACCTTTGTCTTTATAATATTCTAGTGTTATGCTTATCTCACATGCATGCAGGATGATGGTTATGATATGTGCTTGTGTGGCATCACTCTTTTATTTAATAATGGCAAGTATTCTTTTGTTATCATATTATTTCAATTCCTTTTCTCTTGATACCTATTTGGGTGGTCCTTATCTTTTCTATGGGAGGCCTTTTATATTTGATGTCCTTTATTCCATATATTGCTCAATTTCCTATTTAGTATGCACATACCAGCCTTTGCTGATGTCATCTATTTTCTCTTTTTACTGGGGTATGCTTCCAACCCCAGGTTAGATCAAGGATTATATAGCTTTTGGCTTGGACCTAGCTCTTGGAGATTTTTCTTTGGAGACAAGATTTGAAGTAGTTTGGACTTCCCTCTATCTAGATCCTGTTTTGTATGTTGATGTAACCCTACATGGGAGAATTTGATGTATTTTTTGTAAACCTTTATGAAATTGAATATAGTCAGTTATATTTTTTATTCCACTGCTTTCTAATGGTGTTTTGTTTACCATATTTTAGTAAAGGGGTGATCACACCCCCTTACAGCCATGTTGGGGGAAACATTTACATGCTTGTCATCAAGGTTAGCCTACTCATAAACATAATTATATTCATGTTTATTTGATTTAGTTGATTGTTTAAGTTGCATTGTGAGTGGGTGGTAACCAATCATCGGCTTCCTCAGGACAAGTCATTATGTTGATAATGCTCAAAGGAGCCATGTGGTGACTAATTTATCTTGATCTGCATCCTATATTAGTTCACAAAAACATGAACATCATGTTGCATATGCAGGTGGTATCAATGTTGATGATATCATCTCTTCTTTTACAAGTTTGCTTTTATTCAATGTATACAAGAATAGCAACTCTATCATGGTAACCCACCAGGCATGAGGTATGGTCATTGTACACCATGTTCTTAAATGATTTCTATTTATGTTCTCATGCTAGTTTCTTGATCTTGTATTATGGACACTTCAAGAAAATGGTATTTACAAGGATTCAATTAGGAAAGTTGACATTTTTCAAGAAAGATGATACAAATTGATTTCGTTACCTTGTCTAAGGATAGATCTGCTGATTTTTGATAGCTCCTAAATATTGTCTATGGTTGTATGATACTTTTTCAATCCCTCTTTACCTGGTGATCGATTGTAAGGCTTTAAAACATATTAGATATACCCCATTACCACTATCTTTATGCTTTTTAGGGATATCCAAGGCATTTAATATACCCTGGTTTGAGGGTTTTCAGATCCTTTGTCAGAGGTGATATTCATTTTTAGGGAAATTGAATGGGATGTTGGTGTATCATCCTGCTCATTGAAGTTGTATACCTTGATTGGTGAGTATAGTTAGTGGCATGGTTACAAATTAATGTCATCTCTCTTTAGTGTGTTTCTAAGTAAAACTAGGAATCATATATTTGGATAAATCTCTATATATTGAATCACATTCCTATAAATTCTATTTACATCATTGGGTCAACTTGTATAATCTTTTCTACAGCCTACTTGATGTTCATTTTTTTCTAGAGATACTATAGAGCAGCCCATGTTGTCTACGTATACTCTAGTGCAACCCATATTCATCCTTTAATTTCTAGTAGAAGCATTAGTATGATACTTCTTTGGACTCAATGTTAAATTATTTAGCACTGTGTTCTTATTCGATATAACCTTTTCAGTGAGATTTTTCTTTAAGTTATGGCTTTGACTTTGTTCTTGATATATGCACCATTGGAAACTGGTTGATTCAAGACTGAGCCAACCTTGATGAATGTAGATGAAACCTATAAGTATCATGGTCTAGAGGTAAGATTGACTCAATTATTACATTGATGTGAACTATTGCCAAATGCATTGCAAATGATGCCATGGGATTTGATTACCCACCCTACTACAGGTCTGCTAAATTTGCATTGTATTCTAGTTGGGCAGTCACAAAAATCATATTATAGATCATTAGATTCTACATCAATAATCAAATAGCATACAAGTATGGTAGGTACTAGGTATAAAGTTTCCTCTTGAATTGGTGTTGGTTTTATGATAGGAACATGTGCAGTTTTTTTTCTATCTATATAGTGAGGAAGTTTGCAAATTCCTTCTAAAGTTGTTGTCCGCATTTCTACTGAGTGTCATCTTGAATTTTTCAAGGAACTCGGCTTTTGCATTGAGACTGCATTAACTTTCTATCATAGTTAGGCCAACCCATGGACTTGTTCCTCAAGAAATTGCTCAAGCTTTCATGGGGAAACATGAATCGTGAATCAATTCTTCTACTAAATTCATATAAGACCCCTATTATCTATTTTCTTATTGTATATTAAACTTTGTAACAAAGTGGATTTGTTCATCTACTACATTTGAAGGCTTCAGATAAGTCGGTCCCTTACAATGTTATTTCACGTCTCTAAGAATTTTGTACATTGTTGTCTCGTGGGAATTACTTGAAGAAGTCGAATGTTGATCAAGACTGCACAAAAGGATGAAGATATGTGCTGCAAAATATGGAAAAGAAGATTGAGCCTTTTAATTAAGATTCCATAGGTAGTGTTTGTACATGTGGGTTGTAAGCACTTATAGCAGTAAAATAACCACCAACTTCATGTGGGGTTCAGTTCAGTAATCTCATTCACAATTGACTCATCTAGGTAAATAAATAGCAAATCAGAATCCCATAATACATTATATACTAGAGCTTGATCTTCATGTCCAAAAGATCATCCTGAACAACTTTAGTAGATTTTTTGATAAGTGTTTTAGTAAAAGAGCCCCACATATCAGTCCAGAATATTATATTCTTGCCTGACAGAATGGTCTTAGAGAAACTAAGATTTATAAGACCATGATGATGCCTTTAGAACCTTCATGTGTTAGAAAATTTCACCAAATTGAATGTGGTATTCCATTATATTTACCTTGACAATATGGAACCAGTGTATATATATTTCACATTGTATATCCCAGCTATTCTTGTCTATAAAAACTTCATTTAAATGTCTCATGGATCTCATTCCACGACCCATCACAATAGGAATGGTTAGTTTCTTCCAGGAAACTTTGTTGATGGCCTTAGTGCCCTTCCCATTACTCCATATGAATCTACTTATCTCACTGTTTATATTGTTGTGTATCATATTTCAAAGGCAGCTACTACACTTGAATAGAGCACTCTTGACTTATCTCTAGAGACATGAAGATCTAAAGCTCTAGAAAACTAGAGCATGTAATTCTTGATAATATGAGCATGTTCAGAAGATGCTTCACAAAAAATCAATGATATATTGAACATGAAGGACATTATCAGTTATTCACCTTCTTGGGATGAAGCTTCTTTGAATTAAACCCACTAGCTTAGCCATCAAGGTCTTGAACCTTTCTATAAGGAATTTTCTAATCAGTTTCATTAAAACATTATCCAAGGAAATTGGTCAGAAACGAGTACATTCAAGAAGATCATCACATTTAGGAATTGAAGTTGAGTCAAGTTTATACTGAACTGGACAGTCAGGCACTTGAATGTTGAGCCACCCATTTGGGAGTCCTGTGTAGCCAAAATGCAAATTTAATTAGGAAACTCAGACCCCAACCCCTTCCATGTATTGACTTATCTCCATTTTAGCCATTTTGTGGTTGTTCCATGCCACCTAGAGATGTAGCATACAGCAAGTACTATTGTTGCAGTTCTCTAACTGACTTTGTTGTGGGATCTACCCAAAGCTATTGTTTTGTCCAGCCCCTGCTATTGTGCACTTCTGGTATGCATGCCCTTGCCACTTTAGATGAGCTTGTTAATTGTGATGATTGGCTGACTATCACTGATTTAGTGAAGTGCTTGTTATCTAGTTTTATGTTTGATAAGTTCCACTTCTTTTTTTTAATTATAAATTTTTTTCATTGGTTTATATCCTCAATTGGTTCTAAAACTAGGCTTCCTAGGCATTGGGTGACGGGAAAAAATATAGACACCCAGACATGGTTCTATTTCTCTACCTACCCACTCCAAGCCATGAGTGAGAAGCAAAACAATTTATTCTTACCCAAGGAAAATGTAAGAGAGGGTTATTGTCACGACCGTCTCGCGAAAACATGATTAACTAATGTGGAAACGTTCATCAAGCAGTGGATTAGCGAAAATCACTAAAAATTAAAACTTTTTGCAAAGAGATCCACACATAGGAAATCTTTTCCAACAAATTCCATTGTATATCATATACATTCTATTTCAAACGTACATATCATGTACCATCTCTTTCCAGAGACTACATCATCAGCTGCCTTATAAACATATATGCAGGTAGCATACAAATCTCGAGGCATCAAGCCAAAACCTCAGACTGATATATCAAAAACACTGACTAAAAACTCCGAGGACCTGAGAGTACAGAGACGACACATAGGACTACTATCTATATGACTAGACAGACAATATCTTCACCTAAGATCTTATTGATGTCCCTGCTGTTGCTATTGCTGCTGCTCTTTCCCTATTCTAGGGTTTCTGCTCTGCCTTTCATGCATACCTAAAAATGTTTCCCACGGGGGTGAGACAATTGTAAATTGCCCCAGCAAGAGATAAAACTCTCCGCCAGAAACATTGTTATAGAAGATTATGAAATTAAACTGAGCAGGGGTTACTTTTACATTATTAGGCAGAATTATTCTTCATAGAACAGAATAAGAAAATCTCCATTTTCAATAAGAGCATTGCATCTACCCATGGTAGACTCATAGTTCATCCATCTACTTGTAATGAATACAACAGATATGAATAATCATCAATGAACTATAGATATATAATAGAAATGTAACATCAGCCAAGTTCTCTAGCATAACTTATTAACACAAATGCTACAAAGAAACATGATACTTGTTACCCAAGCATCACACATGGCTCACAAGGCCATTCATATCTTGTCACCTCTCACTAGGCAACAACTTATTCACATGGCTCACAAGGCCATTCACATCTTGTCACCTCTCACTAGGCAACAACTTATTCACATGGTTCATAAGGCCATTCACATCTTGTCACCTCTCACTAGGCAAGAACTTATTCACATGGTTCATAAGGCCATTCACATCTTGTCACCTCTCACTAGGCAACAACTTATTCACATGGTTCATAAAATTCGTACACATTGTTACTTTTATTAAGCAACAACAACATCAACGCACAAAAAGCCAATCAACATTTATTATATAAATGTCACAGCCCAAACTTGGCTATATTCATCATCTCATCATACATGCATGGTTATTAGGCATGATAACAGTCATACAAGATATTCATCACATCATGTAATACAATAGTAACACCATCATTCCTTAACCAGTAATCAGGGTTCACTATCAAACAGGGCTTATCATTCCCTTTTCCCCAAATTAGGGTTAGGGTTCCCCATTTCTCATTGATTCAGACCCTCTTAAGTTAACCAACTTTATCTTGTATTAAGGTATTTCCCCTCTTAATACATTCCATCACAGAATACTCACCCTTAGCATATAATGCATAGGCCATACATTAGAATTGTCCAGCTATCTCACATGATATGGACTTATCTTAGTTTAAGGAATAACTTTATTATAAAGTTTCCTATAAACAATCGCAATGATACACCCTCAACTAGGGTTTCACAAGGATACACCCTCAACCAGGGTTCACAATGATACACCCTCCACTAGGGTTTCACAAGGTTACACCCTCAACCAGGGTTCACAATGATACACCCTCCACTAGGGTTTCATAAGGATACACCCTCAACCAGGGTTTATAAGGATACACCCTCAACTAGGGTTTCACAAGGATACACCCTCAACCAGGGTTTATAAGGATACACCCTCAACTAGGGTTTCACAAGGATACACCCTCAACCAGGGTTTATAAGGATACACCCTCAAATAGGGTTTCACAAGGATACACCCTCAACCAGGGTTCATAAGGGTACACCCTCAACTAGGGTTTCACAAGGATACACCCTCAACCAGGGTTCATAAGGATACACCCTCAACTAGGGTTTCACAAGGATACACCCTCAACTAGGGTTTACTAATCATGTATTGGATCCATGCCTTTTTTATGCCTTATTGATTAGTACCATTAAGGGTATCTCTCACCTAATTACATTAGGTTTCCAAAAAGGTTTGATCAATTGGACCTTCAATGACATGAGGTATCCAATTGAATTGGGGTTTTCAATGTTGATTCCTTCAATCATTGAATTCATGGAACCAATCATCAATTGGACCTATACTCATACTTCAATTGAGTTTAATAGGTCAACCTTAAACTGATTTGACCCTCAATTGATCATCAATTAGGGTTTGATTCAATTGAATTAGGGTTTGGAATCGAAGATCCAACAACACTCATTAATGCAAGATTTGTTACTTTGAAACTATTGAACCATTATCCAAATTGGGTATGACCTGACCCCAAACGGTGTTTAGGTCGTTTGGATGACCTCCAAACGGTCTTGAGACCGTTTTCCCATCATATCACTCAAATCCAAGCCATCCAATTAAGGTTTGGATCATTGGATTGATCGCCAAATCAGCATTGCATTGTATATCAACCTGGTACCTTTAGACCTTTAAACACCTAACCATACTCAACCCTAGACCTACAAACGGTCTTGGGTGACCACCAAACGGTCTTGAGACCGTTTGGATGATCTCCAAATGGTCTTGAGACCGTTTGTCCCATCCATCCTTTGGATTCTAGTGAAAAATCATCAAGGATTGGTCTATCGAGTTGGTCAACAATTCAGCACTTAATTGCAATATGATTGGTACCTTTGGACCTTAAATTGATCAACTATACTTGACCCCAGACCTACAAACGGTCTTGGGGTGTCCCTAAACGGTCTTGAGACCGTTTGGGTGATCCCCAAACGGTCTTGAGACCGTTTGGGCTAATCAACCCAAAATCTCATATTAACTCATTGGAATTGCAGCACTAATTCCAATTAGGGTTTGCCTAATTGAATAGCCTTCAACTCACGATTCCTTGGGAGTTAATCCCTCAAATTTGGTGAGTCATTAGACCACATCATTAGGAACAGTAATACCAAACGGGCAATGCTTGTTCAACGCACTCAAACGGTCTTGAGACCGTTTTCCCAAAAAGTTCAATTAAAACAGATTGATAATCAGCACTTAATCCAATTAGGTTTCCCTAATTGATTAGCCTTCAACTCACGATTCCTTGGGAGTTAATCCATAAATTTTGGAGGGTCATCAATCAACATAATTATGAACAGTAATACCAAACGGTCAATGCTTGGTCAACCATCTCAAACGGTTTTGAAACCGTTTTCCCAAACAGCTCAAGTTAATCAGGTTGAAAATCAGCATTTAATTCAATTCGATTTGCCTAATTGATTGGCCTTCAACCTACGATTCCTTTGGGGTTAACCCCTCAAATTTAGTGGGTCATTAGCCTACATAATTAGGAACAAAATTTACTAAACGGTCAACGCTTGGTCAACCATCTCAAATGGTCTTGAAACCGTTTTCTCCCAAACGGTTTCAAACCGTTTTCCTTTAAACGGTTTGCTGAAACCGCATAGCCAATCAAATTAAAACGATTTGGAGTATCTATCAAAACCGTTTGGCTTGGTACTTTTCTTTGGATAAGCATCTAGGATTCTGTCATCATCCCCTTCCTTCGAGAAACCAAGAACAGCAACCGTTCTTGATGGAAATTGCAGCAAGAAACAAGAGTGCATCAAATTGAAGAAATCAATCAACAAAGCATAGAGAATTCATGCAATAGCAATGTTTAAGGGTTTAAGTTATAAAACCCGCCTCCAATTGAGCTCCAAATCTCCAAGCTCGCGCCATTAATGGTGGATGAAGCTCTTACATCTCCCCTTAGGCTCGTCCTCAAGCTTTTGGATGAAAAAGTTGGCTAGGGTTGAAGAGGAGATCGAAATAAGAAGGAATCCATAATTTATTTTCGATTTCCACCATGAAATCAAGGCGAACGAAGGTCAAGGGCTTACCCACAGGTTGGGGACGTGCTCCCTGCTCCTCCCTAGCTCCTTGGTCGGTTTTTCAAGCAAGGGAAAGAAGAAAATCCGAAAAAGGCCTTGGTTTGGGCTTGGAAATGGCACTTTTATAAGGAAATTGATGAGAGAGAAAATGCATTATTAAAATGCATTTAATTCCAAAAATAGTACCACCTCTTCCTCCTTGGTTTGCTTGCACACAAAGGCATCTCAAACCACTGAAATCCCTTCCATTATCCATGGATTAAAGGAAAATAAAATAAGCACCTTAATCTATTATAATATTAATATATCTTTTTGAGTGGAAATTCTTTTCCTTATAATAAGGTGAGTGGAATTTCACCTACTTAGGATATTTTCGTTCCTTATCTTGTCAAAGGAACGTCCATCCTTATTCAAAATCAACCAATAACATTTTGGTTGAAGGCCCTTTAATTAATACATTCATTTTTGCCCTAAATTGAATTAGGGTTTCACTTAAGATTAAATCTTGATTATTTTAATATCAAGATTCTCTCTCCTCCAACTTAATTCAAATGAGATACCCCTCTCATTTTCTTTGCTCTACATGATGCCAAGAAACATTAAGGACCTTATTGAAGTGGTAATTTGCATATTGAACCCTAGATTTTGGGTAAATTGCAATTTTCACCAAAACTAGGTTTTAATGCACAACATTGCTTTACAAGCTTAATCTTGGTGCCCAAGCTTGTGAAAACCATACCACTATATCATAATCACTATTATGGTGTCTCCACATCAGAGGAACATCTTATCATGCAACATTTGCAAGTTGACCCCTCAACTTGGGTAATTTGCACTTTAGTCCAAAATAAGCAAACATTGCTTCAACATTGTCCAAACAGGACCAAAATTGAAACATAAGTTCCTCATGAGCCCTAATTACTTTTCCCAAGGTAAGATTAAGAATCTACTCAGCCTTATTAGGCAAAACATCTAGGTTTAATTCATAACCCAGGTCAGGGATGTTACAAATTATAAACCCCTAACAAGGATTTCGTCCTCGAAATCCCAGGAGGAACAGATTGTTCATTAATCATGCCCTCAAGTCTCCACATATTTCTTAATATTATGGAGATACCATGGATCTGTAATTCATACAAAGTTTCTTTCATTAATTCAACCTTATCACTGTTTATTATTATGCAAAGCATAAACCCCTAACATATGATGTCCATGTCATTGAAAGGAAGAAGCATAAAAGAACATACTTCTATCATCACTCAAGAATATCTACCAAAAGAGAAACATACATATCTAACACAGATAATTCATTCAGCAATCCTTTATTTTTTTAAAAATATTCACCAAGCAAATTCACTGAGTAGGTTCACTGAGTATATTCACTAAGTATGTTGTTTGAAAGTATTCACTGAGGAAGTTCACTGAGTATGTTCACTAAGTATGTTTTTGAAAATATTCACTGAGGAAGTTCACTGAGTATGTTCACTAAGTATGTTTTTGAAAATATTCACTGAGGAAGTTCACTGAGTATGTTCACTAAGTATGTTTTTGAAAATATTCACAGAGGAAGTTCACTGAGTATGTTCACTAAGTATGTTTTTGAAAATATTCACTGAGGAAGTTCACTGAGTATGTTCACTAAGTATGTTTTTGAAAATATTCACTGAGGAAGTTCACTGAGTATGTTCACTAAGTATGTTTTTGAAAATATTCACTGAGGAAGTTCACTGAGTATGTTCACTAAGTATGTTTTTGAAAATATTCACTGAGGAAGTTCACTGAGTATGTTCACTAAGTATGTTTTTGAAAATATTCATTGAGGAAGTTCACTGAGTATGTTGAGAATATTTCACTTAGCTCTTCCTATTTAATTTCATTATACTTCTCTAGATTGTTTCAAAATGACTACTTGATCAGAGTAATCAGAAAGATAACAATCTAAGAGTTCCATACTTGCCTTATCTTCAATAATCATATACCTGGCCAGGGTATATAAGTATTGAGATTAGGTAGTATGCACTTTATTTGCTATCACATTCCTCACTTTTCACATCATTATACACACAGGATTTTCCATTCTTGAATTTTCTCAGGCATCATTTCTATATCTCATCTTTCAACACACAGATAAGGAAGATTATAAAACATTTTAAGGAATACTGAGTAAGATATAAGTTCTCCTTTCCCTTGTGTCCTTATAGGACTAGTCAAGGGAAGTTCAAAAACAACTATTTGCATATCTTTATCACATAGAAACATGAAATGAAGTATCAGGGTGAATATATTTTATTTAAGTATTACCCTTCAAGGTCACCTACCACATTAGGTTGATTTCAACCCATAGTGTCCAGTTATCTCATATTGCTACTTTTGTCTTTACTTAGTGGCTACTGCCCTGGCGTACTAGGCATTTAGTGCACTAGTAACACCAAAAACTTTGGCTTTTCAGAATATCCTGGAAAATGTCTCTAAAATTGTAAAGACCTTACCTTAATTCATAGCGTATGGCCCCTCCTTGGGCACTACCATCACAAATGTACTGTTTGTCTAAACTTATGGCAGAGTCTACTTTCTTGCCATATGTTAATCTTTATCACATTTCCACTATTCTAACATGATCATATCACTCAGGAATCCTTTCAAAGCCCAAAGTTTATGCATTAAAGACTGGTAACTTAGGTTATGATACTAGTATCCAATCTTCTATATGCATTACAGTTGTCTTATTCTGCTCTTCAAGAGTATAGCATAGGATTCTCTATCCTGATTAGGTCAAGGTGGGAATTCTCAGGCATTTGTTCTCCTCTTGCCTGGTCCCATGCACCCTCTCCTGGTGCAACAACATTGTCCTTAGCAATGTGTTCCTCATGTTCTCCAGTCATTTTCAAGTTCTTCTTCTCCTATGTGAGAAGAAGATACTATCAGATAAACTGGAAGACACTTAGAACAGACTCTACAACCTTAGTCCTATGTCTCTATAGACTCAGAGACCTAGAGCTCTGATACCACTAAATTGTCACGACCGTCTCGCAAAAACATGATTAACTAATGCGCAAGCGTTCATCAAGCAGCGGATTAGCGAAAATCACTAAAAATTAAAACTTTTTGCAAAGAGATCCACACATAGGAAATCTTTTCCAACAAATTCCATTGTATATCATATACATTATGTTTCAAGCGTACATATCATGTACCATCTCTTTCCAGAGACTACATCATCAGCTGCCTTATAAACATATATGCAGGCAGCATACAAATCTCGAGGCATCAAGCCAAAACCTCATACTGATATATCAAAAACACTGACTAAAAACTCTGAGGACCTGAGAGTACAGAGACGACACATAGGACTACTATCTATATGACTAGACAGACAATATCTTCACCTGAGATCTTATTGTTGTCCCTGTTGTTGCTATTGCTGCTCCTCTTTCCCTGTTCTAGGGTTTCTGCTCTGCCTTTCATGCATACCTAAAAATGTTTCTCACGGGGGTGAGACAATTGTAAATTGCCCCAGCGAGAGATATAACTCTCCGCCAGAAACATTGTTATAGCAGATTATGAAATTAAACTGAGCAGGGGTTACTTTTACATTATTAGGCAGAATTATTCTTCATAGAACAGAATAAGAAAATCTCCATTTTCAATAAGAGCATTGCATCTACCCATGGTAGACTCATAGTTCATCCATCTACTTGTAATGAATACAACAGATATGAATAATCATCAATGAACTATAGATATATAATAGAAATGTAACATCAGCCAAGTTCTCTAGCATAACTTATTAACACAAATGCTACAAAGAAACATGATACTTGTTACCCAAGCATCACACATGGCTCACAAGGCCATTCATATCTTGTCACCTCTCACTAGGCAACAACTTATTCACATGGCTCACAAGGCCATTCACATCTTGTCACCTCTCACTAGGCAACAACTTATTCACATGGCTCATAAGGCCATTCACATCTTGTCACCTCTCACTAGGCAAGAACTTATTCACATGGTTCATAAGGCCATTCACATCTTGTCACCTCTCACTAGGCAACAACTTATTCACATGGTTCATAAAATTCGTACACATTGTTACTTTTATTAAGCAACAACAACATCAACGTACAAAAAGCCAATCAACATTTATTATATAAATGTCACAGCCCAAACTTGGCTATATTCATCATCTCATCATACCTGCATGGTTATTAGGCATGATAACAGTCATACAAGATATTCATCACATCATGTGATTCAATAGTAACACCATCATTCCTTAACCAGTAATTAGGGTTCACTATCAAACAGGGTTTATCATTCCCTTTTCCCCAAATTAGGGTTAGGGTTCCCCATTTCTCATTGATTCAGACCCTCTTGAGTTAACCAACTTTATCTTGTATTAAGGTATTTCCCCTCTTAATACATTCCATCATAGAATACTCACCCTTAGCATATAATGCATAGGCCATACATTAGAATTGTCCAGCTATCTCACATGATATGGACTTATCTTAGTTTAAGGCATAACTTTATTATAAAGTTGCCTATAAACAATCGCAATGATACACCCTCAACTAGGGTTTCACAAGGATACACCCTCAACCAGGGTTCACAATGATACACCCTCCGCTAGGGTTTCACAAGGTTACACCCTCAACCAGGGTTCACAATGATACACCCTCCACTAGAGTTTCACAAGGATACACCCTCAACCAGGGTTTATAAGGATACACCCTCAACTAGGGTTTCACAAGGATACACCCTCAACCAGGGTTCATAAGGATACACCCTCAACTAGGGTTTCACAAGGATACACCCTCAACCAGGGTTTATAAGGATACACTCTCAACTAGGGTGTCACAAGGATACACCCTCAACCAGAGTTCATAAGGATACACCCTCAACTAGGGTTTCACAAGGATACACCCTCAACCAGGGTTCATAAGGATACACCCTCAACTAGGGTTTCACAAGGATACACCCTCAACTAGGGTTTACTAATCATGTATTGGATCCATGCATTTGTTATGCATTATTTATTAGTACCATTAAGGGTATCTCTTACCTAATTACATTAGGTTTCCAAAAAGGTTTGATCAATTGGACCTTCAATGACATGAGATATCCAATTGAATTGGGGTTTTCAATGTTGATTCCTTTAATCATTGAATTCATTGAACCAATCATCAATTGGACCTATACTCATACTTCAATTGAGTTTAGAAGGTCAACCTTAAACTGATTTGACCCTCAATTGATCATCAATTAGGGTTTGGAATCGAAGATCCAACAACACTCATCAATCCAAGATTTGTTACTTTGAAACTATTGAACCATTATCCAAATTGGGTATGACCTGACCCCAAACGGTCTTGAGGTCTTTTGGATGACCTCCAAACGGTCTTGAGACCGTTTTCCCATCATATCACTCAAATCCAAGCCATCCAATTAAGGTTTGGATCATTGGATTGATCGCCAAATCAGCATTGCATTGTATATCAACCTGGTACCTTTAGACCTTTAAACACCTAACCATACTCAACCCTAGACCTACAAACGGTCTTGGGTGACCACCAAACGGTCTTGAGACCGTTTGGATGAGCTCCAAACGGTCTTGAGACCGTTTGGCCCATCCATCCTTTGGATTCTAGTGAAAAATCATCAAGGATTGGTCTATCGAGTTGGTCAACAATTCAGCACTTAATTGCAATATAATTGGTACCTTTGGACCTTCAATTGATCAACTATACTTGACCCCAGACCTCCAAACGGTCTTGGGGTGACCCCCAAACGGTATTGAGACCGTTTGGGTGATCCCCAAACGGTCTTGAGACCGTTTGGGCTAATTAACCCAAAATCTCAAATTAACTCATTGGAATTTCAGCACTAATTCCAATTAGGGTTTGCCTAATTGAATAGCCTTCAACGCACTATTCCTTGGGAGTTAATCCCTCAAATTTGGTGAGTCATTATACCACATCATTAGGAACAGTAATCCCAAACGGTCAACGCTTGGTCAACGCACTCAAATGGTCTTGAGACCGTTTTCCCAAATAGTTCAATTAAAACAGATTGATAATCAGCACTTAATCCAATTAGGTTTCCCTAATTGATTAGCCTTCAAATCACGATTCCTTGGGAGTTAATCCATCACATTTGGAGGGTCATCAACCAACATAATTATGAACAGTAATACCAAACGGTCAACGCTTGTTCAACCATATAAAACGGTTTTGAAACCGTTTTCCCCAACAAGTCAAGTAAATCAGGTTGAAAATCAGCATTTAATTCAATTCGATTTGCCTAATTGATTGGCATGCAACCTACGATTCCTTTGTAGTTAACCCCTCAAATTTTGTGGTTAATTAGCCTACATAATTAGGAACAAAATTTACTAAACGGTCAACGCTTGGTAAACCATGTCAAACGGTCTTGAAACCGGTTCTCCCAAACGGTTTCAAACCGTTTGCCTTTAAACGGTTTGCTGAAACCGCATAGACAATCAAATTAAAACGATTTGGAGTAGCTATAAAAACAGTTTGGCTTGGTACTTTTCTTTGGATAAGAATCTAGGATTATTTCATCATCCCCTTCCTTCGAACAACCAAGAACAGCAACCGTTCTTGATGGAAATTGCAGTAAGAAACAAGAGTGCATCAAATTGAAGAAATCAATCAACAAAGCATAGAGAATTGATGCAATAGCAATGTTTAAGGGTTTAAGTTATAAAAACCGCCTCCAATTGAGCTCCAAATCTCCAAGCTCACGCAATTAATATTGGATGAAGCTCTTACAACTCCCCTTAGGCTCGTCCTCAAGCTTTTGGATGAAAAAGTTGGCTAGGGTTGAAGAGGAGATCGAAATAAGAAGGAATCCATAATTTATTTTCGATTTCCACCATGAAATCAAGGAGAACGAAGGTCAAGGGCTTACCCACAGGTTGGGGACGTGCTCCCTGCTCCTCCCTAGCTCCTTGATCGGTTTTTCAAGCAAGGGAAAGAAGAAAATCCGAAAAAGGCCTTGGTTTGGGCTTGGAAATGGCACTTTTATAAGGAAATTGATGAGAGAGAAAATGCATTATTAAAATGCATTTAATTCCAAAAATAGTACCACCTCTTCCTCCTTGGTTTGCTTGCACACAAAGTCATCTCAAACCACCGAAATCCCTTCCATTATCCATGGATTAAAGGAAAAGAAAATAAGCACCTTAATCTATTATAATATTAATATATCTTTTTGAGTGGAAATTCTTTTCCTTATAATAAGGTGAGTGGAATTTCACCTACTTAGGATATTTTCGTTCCTTATCTTGTCAAAGGAACGTCCATCCTTATTCAAAATCAACCAATAACATTTTGGTTGAAGGCCCTTTAATTAATACATTCATTTTTGCCCTAAATTGAATTAGGGTTTCACTTAAGATTAAATCTTGATTATTTTAATATCAAGATTCTCTCTCCTCCAACTTAATTCAAATGAGATACCCCTCTCATTTTCTTTGCTCTACATGATGCCAAGAAACATTAAGGACCTTATTGAAGTGGTAATTTACATATTGAACCCTAGATTTTGGGTAAATTGCAATTTTCACCAAAACTAGGTTTTAATGCACAACATTGCTTTACAAGCTTAATCTTGGTGCCCAAGCTTGTGAAAACCATACCACTATATCATAATCATTATTATGGTGTCTCAACATCATAGGAACATCTTATCATGCAACATTTGCAAGTTGACCCCTCAACTTGGGTAATTTGCACTTTAGTCCAAAATAAGAAAACATTGCTTCAACATTGTCCAAACAGGACCAAAATTGAAACATAAGTTCCTCATGAGCCCTAATTACTTTTCCCAAGGTAAGATTAAGAATCTACTCAGCCTTATTAGGCAAAACATCTAGGTTTAATTCATAACCCAGGTCAGGGATGTTATATTATTTACCTATTTGGGTGGGATTTACATGGTGATTGTAGTTGTGGATATGGCATGTTGTTGAGTCTAGTCTCAACATTTGTAGGTGATTAGCAGTAGCTTTTCTAAGATAAAATGTTTGCATATTCACTTCAAAATTAGTTATTCTCTTGGAAAATGTTCATAAGGTTTCAACTAAATTCATTTGTAGGAGTGTTTCATTTGCATAGCACGGTATGAAGATGGTATGGAGCTACTCATCCTTGTGGGCTCGTGATGAATAGCCAATCTGACAGTTTTTTCAAAGTGAAGAATCTATGTATGCACTTTCTCCAAATCAGATTCATGTTGAAGTTCAATTGTGCAAGTAAGATTTGAAAGATTCGTGCTGAAGTTTAGTTTTTGCAAAGTGACTTTTTGTGAACTTGATGGTCATACTACATCTACAAACAGCTACATGTTGGTTGTGATGTTGCTAGCACAATATGTTGGTTGCATCATAGTTGGTTAGTAGATGGCATATAGAATATTCATCTATGATGTGTGTTGTTTCTTGTGAAACCCTCATTATTTAAACTAAAAAGTCAATCGTACTTTTAGAAAGAAACTAATGTCTCTCAAAATTATACAAATAATATCATATTCTATATCACTCTGCATTCTATATATACACACACCAGCCATGTGAACATCCATATGGATTCATGTTCACATGTGCACTAAGGTGCATGGAGCTATTGTTTCTATTCATGCAAACAAATGCAACCAAAAATTCTATATCCAAATTTCTACATCCTTACATGTAGATGCTTAAAACCCCCTTTCATAACTACTATTTATCAATATTGATTGTGATGTTAAGCTAAGCTAAGCTATTGATGATGTGTTCAGGTTGGAATTGTTCATTGAGATGTTCTCCTATGGGTCTGTATGAGTATTTTCTTATTATGGATAAGTGTTGATATCCATCTTTGTACTCAAAACAAGAGGTAAAAGAAGTTATGCTTCTAGGAAGCATATCTATTTCTTTTCTTCTGCAAACTTATTCATGGATCTTCAATTTTCATGACCACACTACTGTTTCCACCTGATGGCCCATCCTCACTTAGTCATTATTCAGGTAGGGATTCACGTTTGGGTTGCTAGGATGGGTCGGTGGAGTATTATGCCTTGTCACTGCCGCGCTCATCACCTCCTACTAATAGAACCTTCTCTCCATTGTCATAGAAAAATACATACCAGTGTGGTGATCAAATTAAGTGTTCCAGGGACACGGCATGCCATCTTAAGTTAGTTTTGTTTATCCTATTGAAAACTTATAAATGTATATTAAGTTATTCATATCTTTTAGATTGCTTATACTACTTTTGCAGCTCTATATATAAAAAAATGATGGCGGGACAACTTAATTATATTGTTATACCAATTATTTTGAGTACTGTTTGGGGAGTACTATGATTATACAGAAGTTACTGGTGTAGTTGTGGCTGACTGCATTCTTTTTTCATCCCTATTCCAAGATTCAACATGTTTGTCATTTGCTTCTCTTCTCTTGATTGTACGAGTATGTCAGTCTTTATAGTAGTATGTTTCAAATGTGAATGATTTCATTTATTTGTTAGTAAGTAGTTTGTGATTAAATGTGTAACCATCTCTTTGAACTCTATCAAAAAGATGTCACCATGTTATAGGATGGAATGCTTCACAACCAACATATCAAATCCAAGCACATTAATATGTCCTTCAAAAGATGAGCCCCAAGTTTTGTCCAGTGCAACTATGATTGCTACATTTTACCATCAAGATTGTCTTGTTTGTAATTTTAGATCCAACACATGCTCTTCTTCAAGATGGTGCAACAAAAACAAGCCAAGCTATCACCAACTCATCTAACATAAGGGGAAGACAATAAGGACACTGGATGAGAAAGATACATACTCTTTTGTCAAGATGTGTGTAGACCTCACTTAATCATTAATATATGTAAAACATTTTCTTTATACACATTTTGTAATAGGGGCAAGGTATATGTCCCCCATGTACTTTTGTTATTTCACTATAAATGAAAGCAAGATTGTTGGCATAATGAGCACAACTTGGTCTAACTACTACAATTTGGTTACTAAAAGAGCTTTTTTACTAACAAATTACACAATATATGGATAATCTAACTACATATATGTGTCTAATACATGGCACTACATATGTATCTAGATGTATAATCTAACCATATATATATATATATATATATATATATGGGGGGGGACTGCTGCTTTTCCCTACACATTAACTACACATATTACATACTAACTATATATGAAATTTTAGTTATACATTTTGCTAAAATTACACCTACATTTAAATATGTAAAGACAATATCTAGCTACATTTTTACCATATATTTATTTGTACTGAATGTATTATCTAACTGCATATTTGAAAAATATAGTTAAAGGCTTTAGCAATATGAGCATATACTATAATTTGTATATGTAAAGAAGTATGCAGCTAAAGCCTTTAGCTACAAAAATTGGGGTTTACACTATATTTTTTTGTAGTTAAAGACCATTTCTTTTTGTAGTGTCAAACCATGTGAATTCTATTTGCATGTCATTATATTTCACCAGAGTAATATCATACTATCATAAGTGTGGAATAATTGATAATCATTAGAGATTCATAGTGTAACTATTACCTAAACATCATAAAATTGGTACACGTCAGCACAACTGTGATGAATATGTTGTGAAAACATATAAAATCATAGGTTTAAGAGAACATATATTGTTTGAAAAAGCATGAAGTAATAACAAGAAAGGAGGAAACAACATTGAAAGACTTTCTTATTAACATGCAAGCATATTTTAAGTTCATTTACATTATACCAACAATATCATAAGGCCTTTTACCATCTTTTCAATAGAAGGGGTATGTGATGGTGCTCAAGATTATCTACCATGTTTCAACATGAGGGACTACAAGACTAAATGTCAAAAGTGAACCCTATTCGTAAGGTACCTCAAGGCCAATGCTAAGAGCTAACCCTGGTATCAACATGGTCTGCCCTATCTTGACAACTCAAGTAGGACATCCAACCTTGTGTCCTTACCCAAAGAATACATGCAGGTACACAAGGTTATATAATGGACATCTATCGTTATGTATTCAAGTTTGATCAACATAGATAATCAAGATAAAAACATGTAGCTCAAACAAGTATATTAGCCTAAGTATTTATACTAAATACATGCATGCAATTTCAATACCACTAGTCTGGCCAATAGGAGGATATAGCATACCTTGATTACGACTATAAATTACATAACTTGATTAGAGATAGATGACTTTTTTTTGGAAATTTTGGTAAATATATTTCCAAAACCCACAAGTGGGATAAGAGTACAAGTCACACCCTTACATGTAACTCACACAAATATACGAAACTATTAGAAGCTAACATACTTCTAATTACATAAGATCCCAATTCCTTCTTGCCATAGTAGAAATATCTACTATTCTTTTCTTATAAATCTTATATCTCATTTTAATTTCCTTTTCTAATTTCTTGAATAGGATGAGTTCATCATTGCCTACACCACTATGTATCCTCTTGTTCCTTTCCGTCCATATAATGTGGACTATGGTAGTAATTGACCAGAGCTCTAGGATATTTCCCCGATTATTTGCGTCCATAGCTTCCATACTTTCTTGTAAGCTGACTGATCTCCTTACCCTCATCTTCAACTGTGCATGGCTCCAGAGATATTTCTAGGTTTTACAGTCCCCAAACAGATGAGATAGTACTTCGTCTCCATCTTGGCACATGATGCAAGTAGTATTGGTGTTCAGAGCCCAATTCACAATCATCATCTTCACAGGCAGAAGATCACTTAAGGCATGAAAAGTAGTTAAACTCCACCTTGGATAGTGCAAAGGACTCCATAGTTTAGCATAGCTAGTTTTGATCCCTTGTTTCTATCTACAGTAGTCTCGTATACTCTATTCATCTTTGAACATAGGCCACATGGTCACCATTCGTCTCCATATGGTCAAGTACCCCCAAGTATGCATTGGTATAACTGAGAGGTCATCCCCATATTGGTGCTTCATCCAAGCACTCCATACTGAATTGTACATTTTGAAGCTTGTGATTCTCTTCAGTGTGTGGAAATCAACAACATCGGTAAGTTTTTTAAGACCTAAACCTCCTTCGTTATGCGAGTAGGCTATCTTTCTCCATTTAGAAGCATGGGCGGTGCTTCCCCACAAGAAATCTGCAAGTAGGATTTCCATTCTGCTAAGAACTAACTTCGGCATCTCACCTTGATTGAGCCAATAGTTGATGAGCCCCATGGCACAATACTTGATCAAAATGATTCTGTCGGCCATTGTAATCTAATTACCTGGCCATTTGTTGATCATGTCCTTCAAATGATCTAGACACTCATGAAAATGCTTTCTCCCTAGATCCCCTCCTGCCATAGGTAATCCTAGATACTTTGTAGGCCACTCTCCTTTCTGAATACCCAAGCATTCTACCAACCTTTGTTTATTGGTGCACAAGTGTGACAGAAATATTTGAGTCTTGTTCTCATTACATTGCATTCTAGAATACTTGCCCAATTGTTGTATCAAGTTCTTGAGTGTCATGAGGCTACGTTATCTACCTTCAATGAAGATAAGAATATCATCAGTGAAGAGTAGATGGGTTAAAACTTTAGTTCTTCTTATAGTATAGGATATGATCGTTCTACTAGAATAGGCTTCTTCCAGTCTTCTGCTAAAACCTTCCATAGGTATAGTGAATAAGAAAGGGGATAGAGGATCGCCTTGCCAAAGACCATTTTTACTTTTGAAAAAACTGACTGAACTTCCATTCTATAGTAAGGAGTAAGATGTTGTAGCTACACATTATTCAATGAGCTGTATGCAATCTTCAGAAAAACCCATGCCTCTCATATAGTTCCATAGGTAGCTCCATCTGACTGAGTTGAATGCTTTGGTGATATATAGCTTGATACATGTGGTTGGGTTGCTTCTCTTCAGGTTGAAATTTAAAGTGAACTCAATTGTAAGCAACGAGCAGTCTTCGATCTTCCTCCCTTTCACAAAAGCACCTTGATTTTGAGATATTAGTTTAGGTAGTATCAGTGCCAACCTTTTTGTGATGATCTTAGTGATCGTCTTATATAGCATTGAATAGCATGATATCAATCTGAAATCAGTCGGTGATGAAATGATTTCCTTTTTAGGAACCAATGCAACAAAGGCATGATTAGCCTGACATAAAATGTTCCCACCTTGGAAGAACCATTTCACTACATTACAAAAATCATTCTTGATTAATGACCAGCTCCCCCTATAGAAGTAACCATTAAACCCATCGGGACTGAGGCTTTTGTTAGGTCCTATGGACCAAATTTCTTTCTGTATCTCTTCATCATCGGGTACTTTTAACAAACTATCATTTTCTTCCTATTTGACCTGCTCTAGCCACTCACATTCTAGCCATACTTCATCATTTTGGTCCTGATTGTATAGGTTCTCGAAGTAATTAAGAGTATCATTAGCAATTTTTTCCTCATCTTTGATGCATGCGCCATGCACGTCATACAGCTTAGTGATTGAGTTAACTGCATTCCTTCTCTTGATAGACGTGTGATACAGCTTAGTGTTCCTATCCCCATTTTCAATCCAATCCATCTGACTCCTTTGCCAGTATTAAGTCTCCTTGGTGTTGCCAAGTATTTCCAACCTGTCTAGAGTAAAATTTTCTACTTCAATCAGATCTTTGTCCAGGGGTGAGACCCGCAGAACTTTTGCAATATCAGAGAGCTTCATCCTTTCCTTGGCTAGCAGATTATTCAGATTGACATATTCACCAGCCCATCTTTTTAGCTCCATCTACACTTCTTTCATTTTTTTGATAGAATTGGAACATAGGGTTCCCTTTAAAATCAGATTGCCATGCCTTATTAATAATTTCTTTACATCCAGGCCATTCTAACCAGAAATTAAGGAAAAGAAAAGGCCTCTTCTTCACCGTAATGTCCTTCAAGTTGACTTTGATGGAAGAATGGTCAGAATAATCACAAGTGATGAGTCTATACTTAGTACCTGGAAATCTACTTATCCATTTGTCATTAGGAAGCATTCTATCTAGCTTACAAGCAATTCTCTTTGTTGTTCCTTTCTTATTGTGCAACGTGAAGATATCCTTTCCCACCATGGAAATTTCATAAAGACCTACATTATCTATTGTAGTGTTGAAGGAACTCAGAACAAACACTGGTACTTCTCTCCCTCCAGCCTTCTCCTCCCTCTTACTTATATTATTGAAGTCGTCTATAACAAGCCATGGATCATTTATGCCTACAGCTATTCTCTCCAGTTCCTCCCATAGGCTCATTCTCTGAGTAAAGCTATTTCTTGCATATACAGCAGTAATACTGATGGTGAGTCCTCCCTTGTTAATTTTCATGACCGTCATCTGTTGATCATCCATATTTACATCGTTTATGTCCCATGATTTTGGATTCCAAGCAATGAAAATATGCCCATTCCTATCCTTCTCATGGTTTGTACACCATTTCCAGCCACTTGGTAACATCTTCTCTGTAGATTGTTTCAATTGTATTTTGATTTTTGTTTTGACTAGGATTGCAATAGAAACCTTAGCTTATGTAATGGTTCTTTTTACATCCCTCTTCTTCCACGGCTTCCCTAAGCCACGCACATTTGTCATTAGTATGGCCATTAATAACCCTTGTTGGACTGGGCCACACATGACGCATTCCCTCTAGTGCTCCTGTTAGGGCTCTTGTTCCCACCATTGGTTGTTTTTGCTGAGCTTTGGCCTTCATATCTGCCTTGGTTGATGTTCTTCTCTGTCGTCTTTCATTGAGATACTTTGGTGCTTTCATCTATAACATCTTCTCCGATTTCATTGCTAGTTTCATCACATAGATTGTCAAAGCTATTGCTCACTGAGACTTCACTAGTTGTGTCTGACTTGCTAGTTTCATATGTTGCTTGTTCCTCAACCTGATTGGTTTTCCTTTTGCTTGTCACCACTTTCCAGACCTGGGTTGGATTGGTTTGTTTTTCCTATTGTATCGATTCTACCGTCGTCTTTAGCGGGCAGTCGAATCCATCATGCTCGAACACCAAGCAGTCTTTGCATCTTCTGGGAAGGTGTTCGTAGTGTACTACAACCGATAGAGGTTCCCTTCTTGGTAGATTTACCCATATCTCCTCAGGAGGTTCTTCTTCGGCATCTATCTCCACCAATGCCCTAGCCTCACCCAATGACTCTGAACCAACTGATTTATAGTCAATCTTTAGTAGCTTTCACACTCCACTTGTCACAATTCCTATGGCTCGTAGAGACCAATTCCTTCCCATACTCGGCATGTTGATCCATACAGGTATTGTGTTGAAGAAATTCTTATGTAAGTCATCACCTGTCTTGTAATCTTTGAACACCACAAGCCTGCTATTGAACCACTTCGGACCTCCTTCAATTATGTTTTTCTTGTCCTCCTCCGAGTTGAATCTGAGCAGAAAGAATTTTTTTGGTTTAGAGAATAGATCTAATCCTCCTTTGGGTTTCCAAACTCTTCTTATCCAAGCCAGTAGTTGGTAGTAGTACGGCCTTTTGCCCATGACATATAGTATTGCAGTATGCTAGCAAGCCTTCTCCATGGTGTCATATGTACCATTATCTATGGTCACGAAGCGCTTCCCATCTTTCCTTTCCGGCAGCACAAAGTCATGCTCTTTGAAGTTGTTTGATCCTCCCAGAACTTGGCACCATGTCTTTTTTGGTATAGCTCTACCCTCCATTGTGTCTTGATTCTCTGTCATAGCCATCCTTGCATTACGTGATTGAGAGAGGGGAGGTTGGCCTCCCCTCCAAGGTTCCCCAAGATTTCCTCCTCAATCGCCTAATGATCGCCAGAGGAAACCCTAGCGGCACAGGGTTGAAAATTTCAGAGATAGATGACTTAGATCTTTAGAAAGAGTCCCTCAAAAGCACCTAACATTACAAGCAAGGATGGTATGTAACATCACAAGACTTAGGTCATCTAAAACATATTCATCAAGGATGGATATTTCATGTAATCTAAGCTCTATATTTCTCAATGATGATTGATTTCGACATCTCCAATATTCATGCATTATTCATCATGAAGCTACATACTAGATCATATATAGTATTGACTTAGACTGAAACATCCTAGCGAGATTAGGGATTTTAAACATAGGTTTCATGGATCTTAATAGGGAAATTGTAAGAGTTGAATATGACTAATGTCTTAATCATCATATCACCCATTTAAGTCATATTTAGTAAGTTTATTGCAAAATAATCAACATTAGAGTAAAAAAGAGATCATCTTCATTTAATGTCATATAAAGCAACAAATTATTGATTTCAAGCATGATACAACATGGATCATGATTTGGGAAAAACATGTACAAGATTAGATATCCAATTTCAAGATGAGCGCCTATATCATATTAAGTTTCACATGTGTGTCACATATAGTCAAAAAGTGAACAAGAGTGTATCACATGATATTTCGTGTCATAATTCATAACATGGACTGATTAAAGGTCAAGATGTAGATTTCATCACATTTTATCCACATTAGTGCAAGGTTTGAAGAATCATCATGATAAGTACATAAATGTCCAATTTAATGTCACATTTCATAACATCAAGTTAAGATAGAGTTCAAGTATGCAAAATTTTGATTGTTGTCTCAATCATGCATTAATCATAACTGATCTAGAATGACTATGAACATTCAAGGGTCATAAGATCATATTGGCGCACAAAGTCCATGATTTTAGTACAAAAGATCATCTTAAGCGACATTAGAGTACATTTCCTAAAATCAATTCAACAAAAGGGCTAAGAATGGTCAACTTCAATTTTTATAGCTAAAGATAGCATAAGTCATTGATTAGGGCCATAAAAAGCAAGTAGGGTCATGATATCATCAAGATTTAGCATTAATCACCATTACTTATGCAATAGATATGCATTTGATTCCATTTTTAACATAACAAGAGCTGCAAGTGGAATTAGCCTCTAAAACTAGGTGTATTGGATAGATCTCATTCATCAGATCAATTTTCATATATAAGATATCTAATTTGACCTTAGGAGTCATTTTATATGATTTTTTCAAGACTAGACATATATTTGTGAGAGATGAGATTTATACCACAAAGTATGGCGATGTGGCACATGTCGATTGGGAACCTGGAGTAGGTCCGCATGAGTTAGATGGGGTGTGGGCTCCATGGTTGACCAATCAAAGCCTTCCCATGACCCAGTGGGAGAGAGGGATCATGCATGCCTCTGAGCCATCATATTGGGTTGACGTGTTGGCCCGCCTTGCATCTAAGGGCCCTCAATGCATCTTCTTGGATGACATCTACACGTGTGAAGGAAATGGCAGGGTGCAGCGATGCTATGCTGACCTAGATTGCTAAAGATTATGGGTGACACATTATTGAGCTTGGGGGAGGCCATTGAGCATCCATCCCATCTCGAAGTAACTTTGTGAGATTGAATTTGGTCTCAAATATGTTCCAAGAGCAAAGGATGGAAAATAACCAAACAAGAAGCAATGCCAACACTACTGAAGGTGGATGGTGATGAAGGAGATATTGAGGGTGAGTAAGGGTGCAGAAGAGTGTGATAATAAGGGATAATAAAAGGATGAGGAGTTGCAGACTTGATGGGCTTATATAGAGGTCATGAGGGCACATCCAAGGCCCCAACCACGATGCCCCTATTGAATCCAAGTCTAATTGACTCTCAAAGTGTAATTGACTAAACCCTTGTTTTGATGATGACTAACCATTCCACTTATTTGTATCTAATGCTTCTACTTGAGTGATTTCAGATTAGGTATACACACACTCCAAATGCCCTAACTTGCACATCCCAACTTTGAGAAAGACAAGTCAAAATCAATACAAGTGCACTTTTGTGGAATATGTCATAAATGCTTTTGAATCATGTTGTAAATCACTTGTAATGATTGTATGAATTGTAATTAAGCTTAGAAAAAATTAGGATCACCTAATCAAATATTTAAGAACTTTTATGGCATTTTCCA
Source organism: Alisma plantago-aquatica (assembly GCA_963693085.1). NCBI lineage: Eukaryota > Viridiplantae > Streptophyta > Magnoliopsida > Alismatales > Alismataceae > Alisma > Alisma plantago-aquatica. Next base: position 1,569,020,096 of record OY856409.1, on the reverse strand, counting down.
AAATTCATAACAGGGACTTGTCGGCCGAGTTTCATCTGGGATAAACTCGACTAACACCCTTGATGGGTCTTGGGAACTCCTAGGTTTAGCTGAGTTTCCCTAGGACAAACTCGACCAACACCCTACACTAACAAAATCAAATATAAGACATCGACCAAGTTTCATCTAGGATAAACTCGACCGACACTTTAAATTTGCTTTGTCGCATAGTGCTATTATTTGAGTTTGATTTATTAAAACTTGACCGACCGTGTTATACGGGAAGTATAGAATTTTTTTTAATTCATTGGAGTGTTGCAAGCATCAAAAATATATCCGTTGAAACACCCCAAATGACTATAATTTGTCCTTAAGTGTTTCTACTGGCTAGGAGGCATCCCCAACTACAAATAAGACCCCTTGGGCTTCATCCCATGGTTATCTAAGAACTATGAAGGTCCCTATATTATAGTTGAGTGCCTCTAAGAGACTCCTACTACTCTTAATCTTAATCACTTACTACATCCCTTAGAGTGAGTAGGATATTTGTAAGAGATCTAATCCACATATATATCTTATGAGGCTCTCACTTCCTCCACCGCCCAATCTCTCATTCTACCATGAATGCAAAGGTTGTCTCTCTTGGCTAAGAGAGGTGAAGAATAAGAAGGGAAGGAATCCCATGGTGAAAGCTTCTCCTTGGCGAAGGTGAAGTCAAAGGCGGAAGATCCAAGAAGAGTGGGTAATTATGTGACAATCTAGTTTTTTGTCTCATTTATCATGCTCATTCTCTCATTTCAAGAGACCTATCTCATTTAATTTCATTTGAATCATAGTAATTGAGTGTGTTGATGACCCAATTTGATCACCTCGATGACTAATCTCATGATATGTGACTCTAATTTGAGATATTAGACTAAGTATCATTCCTTATCATGTCACCTTCTTGCATATAATTATGAACCTCATCACTATGATCTTTTTACTCTATAATGTATTCCATTTTATAGACGATTCATTTATCTTTCCAACAACACAAGAATCACATGATCGGATCTTCTAATAAAAAATAATGCTAGATTGAAGATGTGACTTTTTCACTTGATTTTAATTGAGATATTGAGCCTAGTGGGCCCAAATGGAGTGTGAGGCCTAATTAAGGGAGGTACCCCTTTGGATAGATAGTGATCATATGGGAACGATGGATTATGATCCAACAGCCCAGGAGTTATCTCTTAGCTCAGTACGGGCCGACATCGCAAGGAGCGTTGTTGCACCTTGCTCCATCCAATAGGCGGTCATTTCTCCCCCTTTTCAACCAAAAATAACCCCACAATCCCTAGTCTCAATACCCCCTTGATTTTCCCATCCTCTCCCTCTCGAATCTACACCCACAACACCCCTGTCTACTCTTCCAGCCTGGTGTCACCTTCACAGTGTCCATCTCCACACCCTTGCACCGGATCACAAGGAGCACCCCTAAGGTTGGAGGGGGTGCCAGTAGGTCTGTGGCACGACAGTGGACCAGGCTAGCCGCCTCCTAGGGCATCGCACACCCCGGTCCATCCTACAGGCCTACGCACTGGTGAGCGGTCGGAGGGATTCGCCTGTGCCTCGACCCCATAAAGAAGGTGCATGTGAGCCATTGGATCGTTGACACGTGTTTACAGTGCATTATACACAAGTGAACGTATCGAAGTAATATAGGTCCTTTTGAGGCCCGAGTCAAACACAGGAAAACATTCTCCAAAAGACTACTACTAACTATGGTCTAATCAACTAGACCAATGTAATTGAATGGGTTTGATTGAATAGAAGAAAAAATAGAATGAAACATTAACACTTAAATTACTCAGATTTTAGGGAATTCCTTAGGATTGTGGTTTCACCACAGATAACATTACAATTCATTCCATACACCAATATCTATTACCCCTATTCCTGGATAAAGAGCATGTAGTCAGAACTACCCACTCCCGTAGTGTAGTTCACTACCTATTCTAATTCCAACCCCATTTCCATAGAAATTGGTTGATTAGTTAGGTTCTTTATGATTAAAATTTGGATTTCTCCTCCCGTTTATTCTCCACCTTTCCCAAGGGGTGCGATAAATGGGTAAATATGTGCTTTCCAACCCTTAATCTCTCTCCCAAAATGATTAAGAGTCTAATAATCTATCTATTTTGATCAGGCATAAATAGAACAATGCAACTTCATAGATTTATATCTAGAAAATAGGGATAAAGATGATATTAATGCATGGAAATTAGTTACAATGCATATCCGGGCTACTCCTAGGTCCTAAGGAATGAATGGGTTTATCCCTGCATGGTTTTCATTGATGTATACATGGTAGAGAAAGAGAAAAATGTCAAAAACATTAGAGAAACTAAGTAACCCCTGGTGAATAGATGATCTGGATGATCCCCTATGTTGTACGTGCAATCGGTTCTCTTTCGACTATCGATTCACCTTCTAGAGGTGCTCAGATCATTTCGAATGAACCCTTAAGTTCCTTTCTCTTCTTCTCTCTCTCTCTCTCTGGTGTCATGCAATGGAATACAGCTACCTCCTCACATCTGGCCGAACTCCCCTTAGGTCATAGGAGTCACTTACGGTATAAAATAACGTCCACCATTGGATTAGATTGCCATCTTCAGATTTATCAAATCGGGCAGACTCGGTAGTACTAACTTAGTAGTCAGTAGTACTGAGATCCTAGGATAGCCATGACTCTTGAAAATGTCAGTACTATCGACTTGTTTTAATAGTAATGAGTCTTCAAGTCACCCGTGCATTGTCTTACTAACGCCATCTCGGTAGTACTGAGTTTGTGAACTCGGTAGTACCGATTTTTCGCAATTCATCCTTGTGCTATACTAATGTGGTTTCGGTAGTACTGACTTTTAGTGTCGGTAGTATTGAGTTTGTGTGTGTCTTTTCTGGGCAAGTAATGACGTGAAGTCGATACCACCGACTTTTGGTGTCAGTAGTATCGACTCTGTGAAGTTCAATTGTACCTAAAAATGCACAAGAACATGGATAAATGCTCTGGATAAATATTAAACCATCTTAAATAGCAAAAATCAAATAATTTTATGCATTTAAATATCACAGGCCATTAATAGCATTTCATGCATTATTAATCAGATAAATGACAAAACAACACATAAAATCAAGGAAAATATGCCTATAAAAATGACTAAAAACCCATGCTTCAAACTCCCCTAAGCTTATCTATTGCTCATCCTCGAGAAACACTACTCATGGATCCATTTGATGTAAGTCAGTAAAAGATACAACACATGAACTCTTTCCTTAATCATTTCCACCAGACAATCCCTGAACTAGCCTCCAATGACCACTGAACCAAAAACTGCTCTACAACAACCAAAAATTTCCATAGAAGACGTCTACCTTTTGATCAATGAACACTATCAAGAAAGTAGTTAATATCATAATAATTTAGGCATTCGCTTGGTTCACTATGTGATTCCCTAATCTAAATTTCTCTCTCCTAACTACCAACTACTTGGAAGCATATCTCCTTATAATAATGGATGTGGAGATAAATCATTTGAGTGTCCTACCAATGAGAGCAATTAATGATATGAGATGGGTGGCAATTGAAGAATCACAAGTGCATCCAACTTATTTATGCAAAAAGAATAATGATCTACATGAGTGAAAAGAATGTTATGCATGAGACCTAATGCCTACTAACTTTTTCTTTCTTTTTCTTCTTTTTGACACATGATGCATGTATAAAGCTATCTCATAATAGAAAATGAGACTATAAAAAAAATGCATCATGTGAATTAGTTCATCCCTTCAAGAAGACTTAGGGACATACTTTCTCCTTATGAAATCTTGAGATTAAATTTTTCTAGCCCATAATTTTTCTTGTCTTTGGCATGATTGAATTATGCTCGGGCTTTCACTTCATATTTTTTCCTCTCTTTTTTTGATGTGGAGGTATGCCCCTGCTTCAATCTTCATAATTAGAGACTACAATCCACATGACAAAAAGGAATGAATGTGATGAAATGTATGTAATCTACATGCAATTTCAATGCAACTAAGATGGTATACACTAAGATTGTTCGTGCATACAAATGCAACTTTTGTTTTTTTTCAAATGTATATAAGGATAAGAGCTAATATACCATGTCAATTATCATGCAATGCAATGCAATCAAAATAAATAAGTTGGAGCACTCATTCATCTTGAGGTGATGATTCAAAATTAGATGGCAAAGATGGATGGAATCACATAACGAAGAGACAATTCCTTTCATGGAATTATGATATGTCCCTCTTTAATGACATGTGCATAAGGTAATCTTAAGGATTCTTTCTTAGATTTCCATTTAAGATCTCATCAAAGGTTTGATCAATGTAGGCTCAACAACATCTTCATTCACTTTCCCATTTTGATTAGATGTTCATTCATATCCTATATCCTAGAGCTAACTTAACCAAACACTTCCTCGAGCGGTGATGCACAAAGATGTCACAAGTTAAGCTATGAAGACATAACCATTGCATTACACTAACACCTATGAATTTACAAATGCAACCATACATTATTGCTCCAAAATTACACTAGATAAGCGTGGAACCTAAAAATGCATAACTCAAACTAAAAAATAAAACAACTAATAAAAATGGAAGAAAAAGTATAAAAACTAAGATAGAATGTTGTTCCAGCACCCCCCCCAATCTTGAATATGACTATGTCCACATAGTCAATACTCACACTCAAGAGGTGGAACACCGGTATCATTGCTCAAAAAAGAGGTGTTTGAGGCATGTTGGGGTCATGAGGGGGGGACATCCCCTGAAAAGATAGATTCGGTGATGGCATCTGATGTGGCTGTGGGTACCCTCCAAAGTACCCCTGGTTCCAATAGTGGTCGAAGAAGGGTTGTTGGTACTGCTCCATCCACGGTAGGCTCATGTGAACATTCTCTTGATTGGCCAAGAGAAGGTGTTCATTCTCGTATATCACCTACTAGTTTTTGTATAGCCTTCCTTTATGTCTTGCACACCAGCCAACATCACCTGATGTTGCTCTTGTCCAGTTTGGATCTCCTGTAGCATGGTATACATACCCACCATATTGCATGGGTCTTGCTCCTCCTAGGAATGGGGTGGGGCAGAAGAAGTCAAGGAAGCATAGGTTCGGGCCCGTTTGCGCGGGATCGCTCACAGAGTGATGGGGATGGTGGGCTTCACCTCCTCAACACCATCAGAGTCATCATCGCCTTGCTCCTCGTCGTTGTCCTGAGCTACTTCCATGGGTGGATCTTCTGCCTCCCCCTCATCCAATGGCCACCGAAGATGGTTCACTCCACACAAGTTGAAGATGGGGTCAAAGAGGCTCCGCTCCCAAAATGTTCCTCGACGTGTGCAATGTGCATAGAGCACATTGTGGTGGAAGCCAAGGAGGGTCACCTTGTGAATGTGTAGGAGGTCCAGCTTCTTTGTATTTTCCATTGGCACGAGAGTGGACAAATCAAGGCAAAAGTGTAGTGTAATGGGGGTGAGGAGACCCCCAAATACAATTGGCACCTTCCTTGTCATGTTGCACCGAATAGATATCATGTGGAGATGAAGGAAGTATCCAAAGTTGATGGTCTCTCCTTCTAGTAACCCATAGAGGAAGTAGAGGTTTGCCTATTGGACCTTCCCTTGAGCTTGACCAAAACAATCAAATATGGTGTTGGTGCAGAGGTGGTGAAGGATTCGAGTAAAGGGGTGCTTGACGTCAGTAATAGAGTTGACACGCCAGCTTATGCAAAAGCCCTTTGGCACCTCAGTCAACTACTCCCAAGCCAAGTCGAAGTCGAAACTGGAAGGGGTTGAGCATTCTGGAATGTGAACCCAGTTGAAGATGTGGTTGAAGGCTCGTAAGTTGATGGTGTAGTTGTTGTTGAAGAGGGAGAAGCTGACTCTACCTTCCCACCATTCGCCTCCTAACTATTGCTCGGGGTGACAAGAAAATCTAGTGACACCAAGAACTGAAGGATGAGTTTTGGGTAAGTCTGTCAGTTTTGAAGAAGGTATTGTCTCCCTCCATGAGTTTCTTCTAACACACCCATCACATGTTTTTGGTAAAGCATGCCCTTTCGATCAATGCACAATCTCCATATCATGTTGGTATCATCGGCCTCTTCTACAGCTCTTCATAGACTTTCTTGATCTCTGAGGATGGATGTTGGATGCAGGTTGGTCGAGGGACCAACTCGCCTTGATCCGCCGATGTAGAAGGGCCTCTCCTTGGTGCCATGATAATAATGCATGAAAGAGGATTAGTAAAGAGAAGCTCAGTGAAGATCATCAGCTAGTTCACCACCCCTCCCTATATAACTGAGTCGGGCATAGTCAGTACTACTGACTTTTGTGTCAGTAGTAGTGAGATGCAGGCATAAATATGTGGCTCGGATGTATCAATGGTTGACGTTTGATGATGTCCCTAGTGTGGATTACTCAGAGTCGATAGTACTGAGTTCAAGTTGGTAGTACCAACTTGAGTCATAGATCGGTGCTACTAATCATATGATAAATCTTGCATCTACCGTTGAATCGAGCATCCACATATTGCTGACATCATGCCTCAGTACTACCGATTGGAATGTCGATAGTATCGAGTTGGCAGTGATGGCTTGGTACTTTCAAATTTTTCATCTTGATGTTCCAATTTTGGGCATGCCAAAGAGTCAGTAGTACCGACTTGGGTGTCAATACTACCGAGAGCTTATCAGTTAACGATCAAAAATCTTCAAAGACTCGGTAGTATTGACATGGAGAGTCGATACTACTGAATTTGTCTTGCTTATATGGGTGGCTCACTGATGTAACCTCAGTACTACCGACTGGATGTCTCGGTAGTACCAACCTGGGAAAAATCTACACACTCCACACACGAGTTAAGGTACCTTTTTAAAATAAAAAAAAATATGAAGACGACTACAATGTGAAAATGAACATGAATAAAAGGAAAAAGAAGGTTGGGTTACCTCCCAATAAGTACCATTATTTAACATCCTAGACTAGACGTTCCTAAGAGCAAGAATCGAATGGATCTCTATAAGTTGTACCTAATCTATTCTCTACTCCACTTTCCCACCATAGTAGTGCTTCAATCTTTGGCCATTAACAAGGAATGACTTAGTCCCATCTAAAATATTCACTGCACCATGGGGAAAAACTTTCTCAATCACAAATGGTCCACTCCATTTGGACCTCAGTTTGCCTGGATGTAACTTAAGTTGGGAATTAAAAAAGAGAACCTTTTGGCTCGGAAGAAACACCCTATTCACAATATGTCTATCATGAATCTTCTTTGTCTTCTCCTTATAAATCCTAGAACTTTCATAGGCATCCATCCTAAGCTCATCTACTTCATTTAGCTCTAACAGTCTTTTCCAACCTACTTCATCCAATCCAAAGTTTAACTTTCTCAATGCCCATTTTGCCTTATGCTCAAGCTCGACGGGTAAATGACAAGCACGACCGTAAACCAACCTAAAAGGTGTCATCCCTATAGGTGATTTGTAGGCCATCCTATATTCCCAAAGAGCGGCATTAAGCACGAAACTCCAATTTGTCATATTAGTGGAAATTGTCCTTTCCAAGATCTCCTTCACTTCTCTGTTGGACACCTCCACTTGGCCTTGTGTCTATGGGTGATAAGGAGTACCCACTCGGTGTTTCACCCCATATTTGCTAAGGCTTTGTATTGCCTATTGGTGAAATGTGATCCATCATCACTAATGATCAGTCAAGGAACACCAAACCTACAGAAAATGTTATCCTTCACAAATCTGCACACCACTTGAGCATCATTGGTGCGGGTTGGAATTGCTTCCACCCACTTAGATACATAGTCAACCGCAAGTAAAATATAACGGTTAGAATTTTATGACACAAATGGACCAATGAAATCAATCCCCCAAAAGATCAAAAACCTCAACCTCTTGAAATGCATTCAATGACATCTCATGTCACTTAGAAATTTTACCTGCACGTCGACATGCATCACAACGATGAACGAAATCATATGCATCTTTAAACAATGTTGGCCAATAAAATCCACTCTCTAACACTTTCGTCACTGCCCTGGAACTAGCATGATGCCCTCCCGTAGGTAAAGAATGGCAGTGTGACAAAATACTCTCTACCTCACATTCAGGTACACACTTCCTCAAAAGTCCATCCCTACATTGTTTAAGAAGAATAGGGTCATCCCAAATGTAAAACCTCAATGAGTGGAAAAAAATTCTTCTTTTCTTGATACCCCCAATCTGTAGGCATCTATTTGCAGACTAAATAATTAACAATATCTACAAACCATGGATCCTTAGCCTTGATAGCAAAGAGTTTTGCATCTGGAAAATCCTCAACAATGGGAATATCTACATCTTTTTCATTCATTCTTTCCTGCCTAGATAGGTGATCTGCTACCACATTTTCCACCCCTGCCTTGTCTTTAATTTCTATGTCAAATTCCTATAATAATAAAATCCACCTAATCAATCTTGGTTTTGCATCTTTCATTTGTAACAGGTATTTGATGGCAGCGTGGTCGGTCCAAAAAATCATCCTCGTCCCTACTAGGTACTGGAGAAACTTCTCAAACACAAAAAAAACCAGTAAGAGTTATTTTTCTATGGTTGTATAATTAAGTTGTGCATCATTCAAAGTCTTGGACACATTATATATGATAGTAGGAGTTTTATCTTTGTTCTGACCCAACATAGTTCCCACAACATAGTTTGATGCATCACACATCAACTCAAACGGTAGGCTCCAATCAGGAGCCTGCATAATAGGTGAAGAACTTAGCTTCTCCTTTAATATTTCAAAATCATTCAAACATCTATCATCAAAGGAAAATTCAGCGTCTTTTTCCAAAAGTTCTGACAACGGTTTAGCAATTTTTGAAAAATCTTTGATAAATCAGCAGTAAGACCCAGCATGTCCCAGAAAGCTCCTTACTCCTTTCACCGACGTCGATGGAGGTAGCTTAGAGATAACTAATATCTTAACCGAGTCTACTTCTATACCCTTGTTGGACACCTTGTGTCCCAGCACTATGCCCTCACTCACCATCATATGGAACTTCTCCCAATTTAAGACTAAGTGAGTGTCCTCACACCTTAGTAAAACCTTATCCAAATTGTATAGGCAATCACTAAATGACTCCCATACACCGAAAAATCATCCATAAATACCTCTAAGCACCGCTCTACCATATAAGAGAAGATGACAAGCATATAGTATTGGAAGGTGGAAGGGTCATTACAAAGGCCGAATGGCATCCATCTATATGCAAACGTGTCGTAAGGATAAGTGAAAATAGATTTCTCCTTATCCTTTGTCTTTATCAAGATCTTATTATAATCGAAATACCCGTCGAGGAAGAAAAAGTGTGAACGGTCGGCGAGTCGTTCCAAAATTTGATCAATGAAAGGTAGCAAAAAATGATCTTTTAAAGTGACGGCATTCAAACGATGATAGTCTATGCAAACACGCCACCCCGTCACCAACCTAGTTGAAATCAACTCATTAGCTGCATTGGTCATGAAAGTGATCCCCCTTTCTTAGGAACTACCTAAGTTGGGTTGACCCACATAGAATCAGAAATTGCATAAATGATACATGTCGACAGGAGCTTGCCCACTTCTTTCTTTACTACCTCAGTCATGATCAGGTTGAGTCACCATTGAGGTTGAACTATTGCTTAAGCTCCTTCTTCCAGCTAGATCTTGTGTTGGCACAAACTCGGGGAGATTCCTTTGATGTTCTCTATAGACCACCCAAAAGAAGCTCGGTGGTTCTTCAATATAGCAAGCAATTGCCCCTCTTCTTCACCACTCAAGGATGATGATATGATCACCGGGAGCTTTTTTGCTGCAACCAGGAAGACATACTTCAGATGTGGCAGCAACGGCTTCAATTCCAACTCAAAAGGGCTCAATAGATGGAACCAGTGGTGGGGGAGGTGGTCCCAAGTCTTCAAAATATCTTGTGTAATAGAAGGGTACCACCTTCCGCATCAATACACACTCCTCAGAGAGAGATTGTGCGTATTGTCATCTACTCTATTCATCAAACATGCTTCCAAAGGTAATTGTGGATATGTTTGCATCAGGGAATTAGTAGTGACCTCTTGTATGGTAGTCGGGTCATAGTCTTCTTCTCTATCTTATGGGTAATGTATTGCTTCTTTCAATTAGATCATCTTGGTGTTTTCAATTATATCAACTACAAGAGTATCTTTTTCCACCTTGGTCATCACATGAGCCATGTCGAGAAATGGTTTCCCTAGACATAAAGAAATCTTGCCCCCCATGGGCTATAGCATGTTACACTGTGCTATATCCCCTCTTTCTTTCAAGTGTTTAGGCATCTTTTTTTCAAACTGGTCATCATAAGTTCCCATTGTCAGACGTCCTCTGTCCATTTCTAGGATCATGTCATTCGTGACTTGGAATGGCCTACCTAGCAATAGTTTGTTGCCTTTGTCCTCTTGCATTTCCATTACCACAAAATCCACAGGGAAAAAAACCTATCAACTTTCACTAGGACATCTTCACACATGCCATATGGCCTGACCACAGAGTTGTCAGCTAATTCAATAGTCATAGAACTTTTTCTCGTCTCCTTAAGACCTAGCTTTTTTAAGGCTGACAAAGGCATGAGGTTGATATTGGTCCCTGAGTCACATAGAGCCTCACCAAACTTGGTCTTTCCTATGAAGCATGTGATGTTGAAACAACCACGATTTTATCTTTTAGGAGGTAGTGTTGCCATAATAAAAGCACTAACATGTTCCTTTAACACTACCACATCAGTCTCAGGTATCTGTCTCTTCTTATTGATGATGTCTTTCAAGAATTTTCCATATGATGGTATCTGCTCAATTGCATCAATTAGTGGAATATTATAGATAACTTTTTGAAACCTTCTAAGAATTTCTAGAATAGTCGGTCTGCTTTGGTTGCCTTCAAGCTATTTGGAAAGGGTACTGGAGTCACGGGTGTCCTTTGGTGAGGTGGGACATATGCTTTTGATCTAGTATCTCCCACCTCATTAGTGTGCTCTTCAAATGTTTTCTCCTATTCCAAATTATCCGATTCAGTTGCCTCTACTGTCACAGTCTGAGTGTTCCTGTAGCTTCACCTACATCTGTGGTTGTTGGTTCCTTATTCAATAGTGTCTTACCACTATGTAGTAGGACTGCCTTGACATGTTGATTTCCATAAGGCATGTTGGTATTATCTGGGAACCCCTATTGGTTTGGTTGCTTTAAGGTACCCACATCAGTTGTTATTTAAGAAATCTTTGTTTCTATACTATTGATCCCCATCCCTTGGTTCTGGAGTTCTCTTTGCATTTGTCCTGTCAGCACTTCATTCTGACTGACCAGCTTTCCAAGCATTTCTTCAATATGATCAATCTTCTTTTATTCTTGTTGATATTGTGCCTAGCCACTGAACTATTTTGGCTTGGGTTGTTGCGCCGATGATGGTTCATGTTGAAAATTGTTAGGATCCTTCCATGAAAACTTAGGATCCTTCCTCCATGCATAGTCTTTGCTCCTATATTGTTGTTGTTGGCACATGAACTTACACTCTTCATCTTCTTCTTCTAAAGGTGGTCTGTTGTTAGCACATAACTTTTTAGCAATCAGGTCCAATTTCTAATTTAATGCAGAGATGACATTGGACTCATTGACACTTTTGATAGTTGTCAGAAGCTCTCTCTCATCTCCCCATGATTGATTCTTGGACATATTCTTCAATATCTCATGACAGCGAGTAAGTTTATTGTTGAGGAAGAACCCTACTCCCGCACTGTCAAGCTTAGTCCTTTCTCCCTTGTACAGACCGTAATAGAAGATCTGTGTTTGTCCCAGAAGATCGATACCATGATGAGGTACTTTCTATAGCATATTCCAGAACCTCTCCCATGCTTCAGAATAGGATTCATCAGCTTGTTTTTTGAAATTATGGATCTTCTTTACCAAGTCATTGGTCTTCTGTTGGGGGAAATAGTGCTCGAAGAAGGCATCAATCATCTGATCCCACGTTTCAATGCATTCATCATCAAGGTTATGAAACCATAATGTTGCGCTGTCTGCCAATGATGTTGGAAAAAGCTTGAGATATATCACAGTCACTGGTAGTCTGTCTATCTTGACCATATCACAGTTCTCCACAAAGTTACTGATGTGCACCATCGGGTCTTCAGAACTGTAGCCATGGAAAGCTTGGGATTTGACTACAGAGATCAACCCTGGGCCAATCTTGTAGCTACCCACATTGATGGTTGGTCTTTTGATCGGTCTTTTTTGAGTTGTTGAGGCTGAGGCTCTAATCCTCTCCCACATTGTTTGTTCTTCTGCTCCATCCCCCATTTCTACTGACTCATGTTCTTCTGGTGTTACATGTCTCTCAGGTGGAGGTGTCGGTGGTGGAGTTCGGTTGAATCTATCCACAAATTTTCCAACTTCCCTCTCTCTATGAAGGAGTTCTTCTTGCCCAAACCCCAGCTAAGATGGCTCTTTGTAATTGTGGGCTTGAGTATGCACCATACACCAGTGCCTGAAAGTAGAAAATTGATTGTTAGAGTGAAGTAGCGGAGTAGAAGCAATAATGATTTTATGATTCAACTCTAAGTGAAATGTAAATAAAAAAAATAAAAATAAAATAAAAAAAGAGTTTGCATGCAGTGGCCGACCACAGCACTCGTAGTGTTGGATGTTGTCGTTTCCCTGGCAACGGTGACAAAAACTTGACACGTGTTTACCGTGCATTATATGCAAGTGAACATATCGAAGTAATATAGGCCCTTTTGAGGCCCGAGTCGAACACAGGGAAACGTTCTCCATAAGACTACTACTAACTATGGTCTGATCAGGTAGGCCAGTGTAATTGAATGGGTTTGATTGAATAGAAGCAAAAATAGAATGAAACACAGTTAAATTACTCAAATTTTAGGCAAATCCTTAGGATTGTGGTTTCACCACAGATAACATTGCAATTCATTCCATACACCAATATCTATTACCCCTATTCCTGGATAAAAAATCATGTAGTCAGAACTACCCACTCCCGCAGCATAGTTCACTACCTATTCTAATGTCAACCCCATTTCCATAGAAATTGGTTGATTAGTTAGGTGCTTTATGATTAAACTCTAGGTTTCTCCTCCCATTTATGATCCACCTTTCCCAAGGGGTGCAATAAATAGGTAAATATATGCTTTCCAACCCTCAACCTCTCTCCTAAAATGATTAAGAGTCTAATAATCTATATATGTTGATCAGGAATAAACAAAACAATGCAACTTCATAGATTTATATTCAGAAAATAGGGATAAAGATGATAATAATGCATGGAAATCAGTTACAATGCATATTCGGGCTACTCCCGGGTCCTAGGGAATCAAGGGGTTTATCCTCTCATAGTTTTCAATGACAAATATGTGGTAGAGAAAGAGAAAAACATGGGAAATATTAGAGAAACTAAGTAACCCCTGGTGAATAGCTGATATGGATGTTCCCCTACGTCGTACGTGCAATTGGTTGTCTTCCGACTGTCGATTCACCTTCTGGAGGTGCTCAGATCATTCTAAATGAAGCCTTTGGTTCCTTTCTCTTCTTCTCTCTCTCTCTCTGGTTTCATGCAATGGAATATGGCTTCCTCCTCACGTCTGGCCAAACTCCCCTTAGGTCATAGGAGTCACTTACGGTACAAAATAACGTCCACCGTTGGATTAGATTGCCATCTTCAATTTGCCAAATCAGGCACACTCAGTAGTACCGACTTGGTAGTCAGTAGTACCGAGATCCTAGGATAGCAACGACTCTTGACAATGTTGGTACTATTGACTTGTCTCGATAGCACCAAATCTTCAGGTCACCTGAGCATTGTCTTACTAATGCCATCTCGGTAGTACCGAGTTTGTGAACTCGGTAGTACCGACTTTTCATGATTCATCCTTGTGCTTTACTGACGTGGTTTCGGTACTACCAACTTTGAGTGTCGGTAGTATCAAGTCTGTGTGAGTCTTTTCTAGGCAAGTACTGACGTGAAGTCGGTATCACTGACTTTTGATGTTGGTAGTATTGACTCTGTGAAGTTCAATTATACCTGAAAATGTACAAGAACGTGGATAAATGCTCGCCATAAATATTAAACCATCTTAAATAGTAATAATTAGATAATTTTATGCATTTAAATATCACATGCCATTATTAGTATTTCATGCATTATTAATCAGATAAATGACAAAACAACACATAAAATCAAGGAAAATATGCCTATGAAAATGATTAAAAACCCATGCATCAATCGTGGGCACACCAAGTCGAGGGTATAGATCTGGCACCGGAGCCCCTCTAGTGGGCCTCAGATCCAGCTTGAGACCTGGGTGGTCAAGGCACCTTGGACCGGGTCTGTGGCCATATAGGTGTGAGTGAGAGAGGGACTCAGTGCCACTATCAGATAGGGGATCTATGCCTACCAATGATTGAATCATCATGCAAGGTATTAAGCCCATTTCTCCAAAGTTTTAGATATAAATGTACAAAAAGGCATATCTCACTCATCCTAAGTCCAAAATGGGTGAAATTATATGTCAAATTGATCCTCTCAAAAATATATACAACCTAGGTATGGTTTCAGGACCTGAATATGTCCCTATTTCTCTTATTTTACCAAAAATACTATCTTTTAATTTCCTTAACATACTTAATGCATCCTTATGTTACAACTTGAATTATTTTTGTGCTTTTACTCTCTTTCTCTAATAATTAGTAACTTTTGTGCACCCTTGAACCGTGTTGAGCTCCTAACCCCCCCCCCCTTTTAATCCATGTTTGTCCCTGATGCATGTTGTAGCTTGTTTATGAACATTAATGCATGATGTTGATTAAAGAAATAATATTGTTTCTTTGTGCCATCTAGACTTACGTAAATCTTGAAAAGTCAGTTCCTATATGATATCCATGACTCTTGTATCATTCATAAACCCCCTATTCTCTTATTTAAGTAATATACCATAATGTGCATGTATATGTCGGATACATGTTAGGCTTTGTTATGCTTGATTCAAAATGATATGTTTAACCTCACTTATGCATTTAACTCTATTGGATATCAAAAAGTAGTAACCTTACGATGTTTTTTGACCTAATCCCTATGATCTACCCTCTTTCTCTCTTATGGTGTTGGAAGCCCTAATTTGCTTAATGTGACCTATGTGACTTGAATTGTGGGTCTTGTACCTTAATTCTTATGTGGATCCTTTTCCCTTGTTCCCCTCTCTCAAATATGGGATTAATCTATCCCTCATGATATCTTGGGTGTGGATGTATAACCTTAGTCTCATGTGGAATCATGATGGCATATGTGAACTTTATTATTATGTGCTCGTTTGTGGAAATGTTTATCCTAATGTTGGTCATATGATGCTTAAACCCTAGGGGACAACCACCCAACTTTTCTTATGCTTATTATGTCCTTATCTTGCTAATGTAAACCCTCTTTTATGCTTGGTTATCATCACTTGATGAATCGTGACCTTGATTACTCTATTATGAGCCTCTTGACCTATTTTGTGCATAAGTGACCAAAACCTTGTAATATCCATATAAGATGAATGGAACATTGAAATGACTTGAAACTAGAACCACACCTTTATGGTGGACCCTAGATCAGTTAAAGATCATCAAATATGTAACTAAGAAACTTATAACCTAACTTGGACAAAACCCTAAAATGAAGCTAATTAGGGTTAATGATGAGAATCTAATACATGTATGTAATCTTGTTCTTAATCAGGTTTGGCTTGTGATCTAGATGGTCAAGGATAAGTAAGTTAAGAATCTTTGAATCAGGTATGGGCTTTAGTAACTATATAACTATGGCTTTCTTTCTTGAAATGTGACACAAATGTATGCTTGTTTACTTACTCAAATATTTCCATGTCTTACTCTAGTACTGTACTCGATGTTTGCCTCATGTTGTTGTTTTGTAACTTGCAAACATAATATAAAAACTCCATTACACAAATCTTGTTCACATGCCCGTATTCTCAGTTAAGTACAAGAGGTTTGCCATCCTACTTGAGTTGTCAATATAGGGTGTATCATGTCGATAACATGGTTAGCTAATCTTTAGCACCCTTATGGACCCTTCCAATGGGAAGTTGGTCAAAGGCCTTACAATATATGATGTTTTTGGTATAATTGGAGAAAAATCACATAAAATTATGGGCTCTCACTTTATTAAATACTTAACTTGTTTATTCTTATCATTACTTCTGCAACTCTTTTCAAATTATGCAAAGCTTATGTATATGTATCTTTCAGCCATGTACTCATCACCTCATGTGCTTGACCCACCTTGTTTCATGTATTTTATAGGTTTAGAGATGGATATAAGTTAATGCACTTGGTGAGCTATGTTAGGTTTACTTGTTGTATGATTCCTAGTGCACATGAGCAGACTTGTACAATTTGAATCTTGAATATGTAATTGTAATCTTGTAATAAAACAAGTTGCTTAATAAGACTTGTTGAATGTTGAGATTATGATTGGTGCTTTTAACATGTTATTTTTTCATGTATGCTAAGCTTTATGCTTCCACATTCATGCTTTGTTAATATCATGCTAGGGACAGATGCCTAGTTCCTATCGCCATTAACTTTTTAGTCATTTGAAGTCGGGATTTGGGTAACAAATGGCTCTATGATAGATGGTATCTGAGCATGAACAATAACTACACCAAACATTACTCACACGAAACACAAACAAAACATAACCTTACATCTCAACCCTAGAAACAAAATGGGTTGTCCTTTGTGGACTAAGTTGACTTAGCCTCTAGGTTAGAACCTAGATTTTCTTGAATGAGGTGTAGGCTTGTGTAATCCATATAACCCTTTCTTTTCTCCTCCTTCTGTCACGTAGTAAGGGTTGTAGGTTTAGGAGGGTGAGAAAAGGGAGATCTTATTACAACCTAGACATATGTTTGTGGCATGTGCTTAGGGTATCTAAACAAGTGTGCACCATGTTCTTGCTAGTTCTCTAGGTGTCATGGTACTAGACTTCCCAATGAGTGTGGTAATTCATTTTGGTTTTGGTTTTGGTTTTATTCGAATGGAGTATGGTGGTTTTCATCACCTATTTCAATGTTGGAGAAAACATATTTCAAGTATAAGTATATGCACATATGAAAAATGTTACCACATGCAAAAAGGCAGTGAATGTCATGTAACCTAAGAGAGAGAGATGTAACATCAAGTGTATATGAGAGTGCTTAGTTGATAGTTGTAGTCTCTAGAGTTGTCTAGAGCCATGATAAAGTTTAGTGTAGTAGTATCATAGATGACCTATGATGATGAAGTTATGAGTTGCTTCATGATGATATAAGTTAGTGTTGGAGGATTTATGTATGTCTTGAAGATACAAGAAGAGTTTGATTATGCAACCCAATCTAAACCTATCACCTTGTATGGTACATATGACTTGGTTGATGTGCTAAACATAGCTAGTGGGTTGACATGCTTACTTGTGTCTAGTTTGGTACATGTTAATATATTGTTAGTGATATATGGTTTGAGACCAACGCAAGCCTCAATCTCTTTATAAAGGAGGACCTCTAGCATGGGACATATGAAAACGGTGACCACTTAATATGAGTCGACCCGCCATGGGAGAAAGTCAGAGTACCTTAACTCCAAAATATGTGAAATGTTGAAAAATATGAACGATGAAATACATGATGATGAGTCCCTAGATAGAACATTTCTAAGTATATGAGTTGAGTTGCCTAGTGTGTGGTTTCTTTGATAATGTTGAACCCTAGATTTCCTATGAAAAGACCTAATCCTAGAGAAAGAGGCAATTGAATATATGATGTTTGCTATATAGGTGAGGGAGATGTCCCAAGACCCTAAGATGATGTACATGACATGTGATCTCCGTGATGGGCCTCATACTCAGGTTAGTGGTTTGATGTAAAGGATCTAGTGGTTTCTCTTATTTGGTATGTTGGGTTAAATTTTGGTATGGGTAGATGTTGGTAATTAGCATGTTTTTCCTTAACATAGATAGATCTTAGCTTGAGTGGCTTGAGCTTGTGGAACTCTTTCTAGATACAAGTGAGATAATTATGAAACCTTGATGTAGATGATACTATTATCCCTCATATGATGCTTGATGCATGAAATAATCTCACTTATGTTAAACTTGAATATGGACGATAAGTCACTCTCATAAGCTAGACCTAATATGAAATCATACCTTGCATAAAAGATATAGAAATGAAGGCATGAACTCGATATGAGGATGTTGTGAGATCTTAGCTTGAATGATCATAAATACAATGCTTAATTTCAGACCCAAATAATAAATGATTAACATAATGACGATAGCGGTAGAATATGGGGAAAATTAAAACATGCATGAAATCTAGAATGATGATGAAATATACACATTCAATGGTGATCCCATTTGGAAGTCATGATTATGAACATGTTTGTTTAATAATTGATAATATAAATTTTGATAATACACCTTGGTCTCGAATGAAGATATGAACAAAACCCTAATGTACATTTAATAAAGAATGGGAAAACCATAATGTCATGGCGATGTCATAATATGATGGCACAATAACTAAATGTGTATAAATTCTATATGAGTACACCCTTTATGATGATAACCTAAGTGTGCATCCCATTTTGGGTAATGCCTTGGCAATCATGGTTGGATACCTAGACCTGATGAATGACAACTTTGACTCTTAACTATGATCTTGGATGAATTTTAAGGACAAATTCCTTATAAGGAGGGAAGGATGTGACAACTTGGTTTTCTCTCTCATATATCATGCTCATTATCTCACTTTAAGAGACCCATATCACTTAATTTCATTTCAATCACAGTACTTGAGTGTGTTGCTAACCCAATTTGATCGCCTCGATGACTAATCTCATGATATGTGACTCTAATTTGAGAAATTGGACTAAGTATCATGTTTTATCATGTCACATTCTTACATATAGTTTTGAACCTCAACACTATGATATTTTTACTCTACAATGTATTCATGTTATAGAGGATTCAATTATATTTCAAACAATGCAAGAATTACCCTGACCAGTCTTCCAATCAAAAGTTATTCTAGATTGAAGATGTGTCTTTTTCACTCGATTTTAATTGAGATTTTGAGCCTATTATTCCCAAATGGAGTGCATCCCAATTAAGGGAGGCGCCCCTTTGGATAACTAGTGATCAAATGAGAACGTTGGATTATGATTCAACAACCTAGGAGGCATCTCCTAGCTCCGTACAAGTTGTCGATGCAAGGAGCGCTGCTCCACCTTGCTCCATCTGATAGGCGGTTGTTTCTCCCCCTTTTTGACCAAATAAACCCCCCAAAACCCTAGTCTCGATACCCCCTTGATTTTACCCCTCTTTTCCCTCTCAAATCCACACCTAGAGCACCCCGTCTTCTCTTCTTCTTCTCCTTCTGGGCCCACTATCGTCGTCGTGACGTCCATCTCTGCCCCCTCGCGTTGGGTTTCAAGGACCGCCCCCAAGGCTGGCAGGGATACTATAAAGAGTGGGACCTGAGAGGGGGCCACTCAATGGTAAAAACACGAGCCGTGAAATACTTAAGCAGTGGAAAACATAACTATTTACAAATTTACAAAATGTTCTCATGTACATAACTTTCCCACCCTAAGGGTGGTACATAAAATGAAAAGATTACACCTATTCACACATATACCCATATGCAGAGGGTAACAAGGCTATCTCAAGTTGTCCTTATGTCCATCAATTAGCTCGCAATCATCCTGAATCTTTATCCTATCAAGAACCAACACCTGGGTGGAGGGAACACCCAGAAGAATAGGAAAACAAGATATGTATCAACAAAAGCTGAGTATGTACATTAGAGGATTAACTAGGGCATTAAAAAGTAAAGTAAGATGTTCCCATCAAAAAGGGCCAATAAAATCTAGGTAAGTTTCAATGAGAAATAACAAGAGAAAGAATTTCCAAAAAAATGAGGCAGTATGAATATTCCAATAAATAACAGATCTTGCCACCATTAATCATCTCGTTACACAATTATTTGCATGTAGATCTATTGGACTAAAGTAACTATGGTAGGGCCAAGACACCACTGAGTCATTGTCCTATATATAAATTTTGGGTTGAAATAGCACACTCATAGGCAGAATTAGCATGCCTCTGTATATAAAAGGGTAGAAGTAGCACACCCTAATGGTTACGCATAAGCGTCTATAATAGTTAGCTAGTCAAATATTCTACCATGCATAAAATAGTGGCAAAATATATCATTCATTAGACATTTGTGTCATAAGTCAAACACAATAACATGTGGGGTCATTGACCCAATTCAACCTGTAAATAATATTTCTAAGAGGATTGGATATGTCAAAGTGAAACAAGAGCAAATATATCAAAAGATGCCTCATTATGGGAAATTTAGTCATATAATGCCAAATTATGAAATAGAGAAGAGTACATACCTTAATTCCTATCTAAGTTAAAATAAATGTCACCTAAGTCTGAGCCAAGTTTAATACCACCACATAAGCATAAAATTATACTTAGCGTTAATATTAAATCTTAAACAATTACTTAACTTACTAAAACACTTCCCCTGAGATCTTTGACTCCGGTCTTGCTACCAATGTCAATAGTTCGGAAGACTCTACTGGTTTCAGAAGAACGCACTCCTACATACATATAAATCTCTGATCTAAAGTCGAGTAAACCTTGTCTTACTAAGACAAAACAATTATTTTAGTTCTCCAAAAGTCATGACATACCACGTTAGATTAATTTAATAAGCAATTGCTAACAACTATTGCGTCTCTGATATCCAAAAACAACTCACAATTAGGCAATCTATTTTCAAATAAAACAAAAGGAAATATGTGTATTTGGTAGTCTGTGATCAGTAAGGCCCCAATACACAAAAGCATGACCTATTACCCAGTTCTGCTAATCATCGGAGTATTAAGTTAGACAAGAAAACATCAATTCTTTTTTGTTTCAAACCTCGACGTCAAACACGCGAGTTGTTATTCAAATGAAAGGATTTGTGCCCCTTCCATGCATTTGTCATTGGAGGACTCATCACACTGGTGAGTGATACCCCTGTAGGTTCCCTGGTGTCACGATCACTGCAGTGGGTCTCTGCTTGGTCAGTAATCGAAGGAAACCACAGTGGAGAACAACCCCAAAACTCCAATCAGAAAGGTTAACCACGAAAGCAACAGTAGAATACATCAGGTCAAGCCCAGGATTGAAACCTCGTCCTGTGAGCTCCCCAACTTTTCTTCCATGGATATGACTTCATCTATTCAGGAGGCGAAGGAGATCCTCGACCTTGTTGGTGTCTGGGCGAACAGGGAAGTACAGGTCACGGAGGTAACGAACCAATGGAACATACCCCACAGTCACCCAACATGATCTGGACAACAGTACATGCACAAGGTGGAAACAGGAGCGTGACTCGTATACGACAGCGTCAACACTAGAAAGAATGGCAGGAATCAAAGTTGAAGGAGGACAATAAGCATCAAACCAAGCGAGACAAAAAACCACCTTGGCCATTGCGCTTGACTCGGCAAAAGGGGGTAGAACACAATTGTCGGCCCAAACTACCAGCATCTACTATTCCAGTGACTGATCGCTAGTTGGCACTGATGATAGATGGAACAAAGTGAACATATTTGTGTTTGAAAAGAAGATAGAGAAAGTAAACCATTTGGTCAAAAGCATATACATAGTATGACAATGGGTCCTGTGTCGGTGCACTGCACCATGTATTTCGTCCAAAATAACTCATGTGCAAGAAACATGGGATTTCATCGACCCATCGATTTGGGTAGGCTCATCATAAATGGAAATAGGGAATTGAAAACTCATTGAGTGGAGATGGTATCATTACCTCCAATTGAACCAAGAAAGACCACATCGGCACAGCCTCTCGTTCTCGACCGGAGATGACTACAGGTCCAACGTGAGGATACAGTGGCCCACCGCTGAAATTGAGTGGATAGGGTACTAGAGGCAGGCTCGTTTCTAGCGTGTATATGATCTTAGCATGAAAAGAAGTAATGTGGGAGGTGTGGTGAGGTGTTTTGGTGAGGAGGTAGCAGCCGTCTCGAAAGCTATTTGGGCGTTTGGCGGGTCGGGCACCGCGGACCCCAATTTAGGGTTTCTTGGGAGCGTCTTGCTCTCCCGAAACTTACACCGTCGAGACTGTGAGTAATTATGGTTGGATGTGAGAACAATTGGCGAAGGAACCATAGCACTGGGTAACACCTGCATTCTAGTTGTTGAAGATGACGCTAAGCATCTATGGCATTTTGGTCCATCGGACAAAAAATCGCAACTATCCCTCAGTGCTAGCATTATTCTTTTTTTTTAGTCTTAGGGAGACCCCGCTCCCCCTCCTCCTCAAATAGGTGCTAGAGCCCGAATGACCCAAGGAGTTGGTAATTACAGTGCGTTCAGGGGGATTCGAACCCGGGTCCCCCAGGGAGGACAAGCCGGACCGAACCACCTGAGCCACACTGGCCAGGTAGTGCTAGCATTATTCAAATGACCAGTATGCGACATTTACTGAACTAAGAGCAGTGTGATATAAATAATTTTGAAATGATAAAGGTTGATTAATTATATTGTCTCTCCAAAATAAAGCAGCATGCATTAAACATCCTTTGCCCCATATATCATAGACTGGCCATAGAAACTAAAAAAGGCATATTTCTGACTTCAAACCTCATTTTAAATAGAAAAGGTGTCAATACTAATCAATAGGTGTTAATAGCCTAATAAAAGAATAATTTTTTTTTGTATAATTAAAATGATTTCTGGATATTTTCTCCACATTTAATCTCTATCTATGGTAAAAGGGGATATTACATTAGAAATGGTCTCACACCCAACATTATGTTTGATTATCCTACAATATATAGATTAAATTTATCAATGTCATTATCATGTATGACTATGTGAGTGGGTGGTATTATAAAATTCAAAACTACCCCAAGATTATTATCAGGGTCGAAAATTACTACTCAACAAAGTTTAAGGGAAATAAGATTTATGAATTTTTTTAGGAAAAAGTAAAATAGAGGTGATACCTAGATTTGAGGTCGTTACAGATACCAACAGGTCTGTGGCACGACGGCAGACCAGGCCGGCCGCCTCCTAGGGTGTCGCACACCTCAGGCCATAACGTGGGCCTACGCACTGGTGAGTAATGGGAGGGAATTGTTGGTGCCCGACCCTGCATAGAAGGTGCATGCGAGCCGTTGGATCATGGGTACACCAAGTTGAGGGCTCAGATCCCACACTGGTGCCCCTCTGATGGGCCTCAGACCCAGCATGAGATCAGGACGTTCAAGTCATCTTTGACTGGGTCTGTAACCATAAAAGTGTGCATCAAAGAGTGACTCCATACTATTGTTGGATCAGTGATCTACGCCTACCAATGATCGAATCATCATGCAAGGTATTAACCCCATTTCTCTAAAGTTTTAGATGTAAATGTACAAAAAGTCATATCTCACTCATCCTAAGTCCAAAATGGATGAAATTATATATCAAATTGATCACCTAAAAAAGATACACAACCTAGGCATGGTTTCAGGGCCTGAATATTCTCCTATTTCTCTTATTTTGTCAAAAATATTATCTTTTGATCTCCTTAACATACTTAATGCATCCTTATGTTACATCTTAAATTATTAGTGTGCTTTTACTCTCTTTCTCTTTTGATCAGTAACTTTTGTGCACCCTTGAACCATGTTGAGCTCCTAAACCCCTTTTTTTAATCCATTTTTGTCCCTAATGCATGTTGTATCTTGTTCATGGACATTAATGCATGATGTTGATTAAAGTGATAATCTTATTTCTTTGTGTCATCTGAACTTACCTAAATCTTGAAAAGTTAGTAACTATATGATATCCATGACTCTTTCATCACTCATGAACCCACTATTGTCTTGTTTAAGTAATATGACATAATGTGCATGTATACACCACATACATATTTAGGCTTTGTTATGCTTGAACCAAAGTGATATGTTTGTAAGGAGGCGAGATCACCCCCTTACTAAAATTTAATAGAAAATATGCAAAATCCATCTCTTATGAGAGATTTAGATTATGAAGGATGCATGCATAATAATTCCATTTAAATAAGCATGGTCCAGATACAAAAATGTCCATAGTAGCAGCAGAAAGAAAATACTAAGTTATTACATGGCTTTGATTCAAGTTCACTACATGAGTTTCATGAAACATAAACTAGAAAAGAAAACTACATGATCAAGCAGTAGCAACATAGACATCTTGGCAGCAAAACTTTGAATCTACTCCTAGGTTGGTCCCCTATGGTCTTGTTCCACACCTTGTCCTGGGCCTAAGTGGTTGGAATCACCCAACAAGAGGAGAAAACAAGGTATGTGTCAGTTAAGGAACAAGATCGAGATAAGAACAATAAAGAAAAAGTTTGGGTAAGAATATGGAGAGTCAAAACTATGAAGTGCATAACAAATAGGATTCTTGCCATAACAAATAATAAGAAAATTCGCATGAATGATTAAGTTAGACTAAATTAACTAAGTAGGGTTGAGGAACCTACTGGACCCCAACCATTAGGTGAGGAGAGAGTAAACACATTCCTAGTCACCTAAAAAAATATTTATATATATGGGGAGAGTAACACATTCTCCTGGGTGAAATAACACATGCCCAACTACATGTGGTTATACATAAGTACCACTACATTAGATAATAAGTCAAACATATCATCATGCTCAAAGAAATCATATGGAAAGATTAAGAAACAAATAAAAGTGATATCTCAGGTGGGTTCAAGACTCAAACAAGTAATGAAGTAATTGTGCCACAAAGAGCAATAATAGGAACAAAGGTTCTAGTCCATGCCTCATTAGGAAATTAGGGTCTGGTTATCAAAAATGCCCAACTTAATGGATAAGATGCACATACCTCAATTCAGAGTCCTAGTACTCACCTTTCACCAACTAAGAAGATTGCAAGATCACCTTTGCCAAATTTAAAGTTATTCACATGTATTAGGGTTTTATAATGCATATAAGTGTAAAGAAAACCCTAACTTTAGACCTATTTGGAAAACCTCATATTTTGGTCACAAAACCTAAACCAATCAATTCCTTGTGTTTTTTTATCAAGAAAATATATTTATTTACTTAATTTGGATATTATATGAATTAGTTACATTTTTAGGCTTTTATATAATTTATTATATTCCCAAAAATCAACTATTGAAAACATGGAAAGACTCTATAAACATTTTTATTATATAGACCTTATTTTTCTAATTGCAAAATATATTTATTTATAATTTTTGGACAAGTAGAGAAAAACATATGATTATTACAAGTTTAACCAATCAGAAAACTCGAAAAAAGCCGAATAATTAGAGAAATCGTGTGAACGAGGGAGAGAGAGTGGGTCGACCCATTGACTTGGCCCAATCAGGGGTATCCAAGTCATGTGGTCAATGGTCCATTGACTCGCACCAAAGCAAAGGAAAGTAGGGTGAAATGACCTTTTTGCCCTCAGGCAAAAAATAGATAAAAGAAGGTGAGTGAGGACCAAAATAGAGAAACCATTGGGGGGATTCATCCACTTCCTACTGCGTACCATGGCTGTGAGAAGAAACTCGTCCATGGCGATGTGATTTGGGGAAAATACAGGAAGCATCCCTAGAGCCAAAGCTACAAACTAAAAACAAAGAAGGGATCACAGTGCACCTTACTCGAAGACAAATTTGCACTCCAGAGAAGCAAGGTGCCAAGGAGATGGGCCGCAACCTCAACTCAACAACCACATTCGGTGGTGGGAGAAGAAATTGCATGAGGTGAAATTGGAGTGAGAGAACAACTTGGCTATGCCCATCGAAGGTTTGGGTGAGGATATATATAAGTGGGGTTTGGTACAAGGGTTTCTCGTGTAGGAGTTTCTAGAGGACGAGGGAAAGAATTGGGCAAATTGTGTATACACTACGAGAGATCATGAGTAGGGGTTCATTTAATGTAGAATCTATAAAGGAACATGTGGGAGAAGAAATCATGTAAAATGATTCACAGAGTTGAGAGAAATCGAGATTAGAAATTTCCAAAAACAAAGCATTTGCTGCCTTATCCCTCACGAGGTTGATGACAACCCATGTGCCATCAGATCATGATCCAACGGTGGACGTGGATCATGCACATCAGCTACGGTGGAGTGGCATTTATTTACATTCCAAATCTGATCTAGACTATAGGGACATGTTAAATTATTTATCTTTTTCTCTCTCCTCAATTGAGAGTTCAAATAAACTCCAAATTAAATGAAAATTGATACCTAGCCTAAGTAGGACATGTAAAATATGATTTTGGCATTAATTTTCGTTTTTGGAGACTCTAAGTATTTTATTTAATTCTTTTAAAGTAAATCACATTTTCTCTTTCCTATCACATTAGGGACATCTAGAAACCACCAATTAATGTAAAACTTTATCACCAAACAAACTCTAACATATGGAACACGATTTTTCCACTAATTTTATCTGTTGATATTATTTAACACATTATTTAATATTTTGGTCTTTAATTATACTTTCTCTCTCTTAAACATATTAGAACATTAAAGACTATCCAAATTAGTTGAAAAGTCACCCATATGATTATTTTAACATGTAGATTACAAATTCGAGATTAGTTGCCATTTTTGAAGTCATTTAATGATTTATTTGCTATTTTTAGCTTTACTCCTATTTTCTTTTCCAAATTGAATTTAAATATTTATTATTATGCAAATAAAGTGAAACTTGGCACTCAAGTCAATTGAGACCTAAGGAATTTGGATCTGAAGTTAGATTTATCCGTTGAGTTTTTTTATGAGTTTTAGTCCATTACTCATCATTATCACTATTTTTCACATTAAATAATTTAATGCCACATTTTCTTGTTTAAGGATTTATTATTTATCTCTTTCTTGTTCCATAAGGCTATAGAAAAGTTTAGGAGGAAATTACTTTATCAATATATCACTTAAGTGGTAATTTTATATCTTAGACCCTGATTGAAACACTAACTGAGATATTTGTGCACAAACCCATATTTTGGCATGAATAGCGATCAAATATACTCCAAACTGCTAATAAATCCCACAAATTTCAACATCAAGGCCAAAAAGGATAGAAAGGAAAGGAAAAACTTAGGAAAAGGGCCAAATTAAGAATGTACCTAGATTTCAGTTTGTTACCACATTCCACCGCTTAAAAAAGATTTCTTCCCCAAAATATCAAGCAAAGAGAGAAGGGTGAGTATACAACATCTCATCTCTAAGATCCCAAGTTGTTTCTTCTAAACCATAGTACTTCCATAAGACTTTCACTAGCTCAATCTCCTTATTCTTCAACTTCATAACTCAAGAGTCAAGAATCTTCACAGACAACTCCTCATAGGTCAGGTTCTCATGGATTTCCAAAGGTTCCAGTTTGGAAATTTCCTTTTATGAGACCTAACGCAATTAACATTTTTGGCTTATTAACATTATATTTATTATGATATTACATCATCCTTGTTATTCTTTTAGTTGACTCACTTTGTTGCCAAAAGAGTTACATTACATTATTATGCACACAATCTTATATATTTATTATTTATCTCATTAAGAATTTTAGCATAATTAGAGTTTACTCAATTATCTCAATATCTAAATTTGACCATTATCCTTAATGATTTGGATTTAGATTCTATTGTCCTAAAATTATCACCATATTGAATTATATTATATTATTTTGTAGAAATAGGCGATTTTATCCCATTTGTTATTGAGTCTATAATTAACGCAAATAATCTCACATTAATTTCTTCCACCTACATTAAACATATACACATTGTCACATTACCTTTCTTACTCACATTAATGTCCTTATAAATCATTTACTCATGTTTAAACACTTCCTATTATTGATTATGAACATTTACACCACATTAGGTGTTCATGCATGTTTATGTAAATCAAATTACATATTAATCCAAATTAGGTGTATATTAGTGAACAAGGTGAAACATATTATATATTAACCAGTCGACTTATATATTAATCCAATATTAGGTGATTATATACCATTTATGTGTATCAAAGTATGTGATCTGATTATGACACCTAATGTCACTAATGTATCATGAATGTCATAAGGATGCATATATTAAGGTGAGATTATTACAATTTAGGATTTAGATCAACATGATCATTATATTTCACTTATACCTTCTTATTAAGTCTAGGATTAGGTTCCATTTATCTCACTCATCATAACATTAGGGTTTAATGGTCCATGCATCATCATGTGTATCCATAATTAGGATTCATATGTGAGTTACTCATATTATGTACATTAAATATTCATTAGGGTTCAAACATGCAAACTATTCATGATATGCCCATTATATGTTATTTAGGATACCAACAAGCATGTTAGGGGGATAGTCTAACCTTGTTTGGTCAATTCTAAGGATCCAAGAACACTAACCTCCTAATCATGGAGTTAGGGTTTCTAGAGTCGGAGTAGCTAGATTTCGGTGTGTTACAAGACTCCATCCCCTTAAAGAGGATTTTGTCCTTGAAATTAGCATATACATGATCTATGAAGATATTGCTTCTACTACTACTACTAGTAGTAGTAGTACTACTACTAGTACAACTACTGCTACGACTACTACTGCTACTACTACTTCTGCTACTGTTGCTACTACTACTTCTGCTACTACTGCTACTACTGCTGCTACTACTACTACCACTTCTACTACTACTTCTATTACTACTTCTGCTACTATTTCTACTACTGCTTCTACTACTGCTTCTACTACTGCTGCTACTACTGTTGTCACTGATGCTACTTCTACTGCAGCTACTACTACTACTGCTGCTACTACTACTACTACTACAACTACTGTTGTTGCTACTGCTACTATTGTTGTTGTGTTGTTGTTTCTACCGTTGTTATTGTTGATGTTGCTCCTCCTGCTCCTGCTACTATTGTTGTTGTTGTTGTTGCTGTTGCTACTATTGTTACTACAACTACTACTACTACTACTACTACTATTGCTACTACTGCTACTACTGCTGCTGCTACTACTACTACTCTTGCTACTACAACATTTGTTGCTACTACTACTGCTGCTGCTACTATTACTAATGCTATTGCTACTGCTACTCCTACTGCTGTTGTTGTTACTGCTACTACTACTTCTACTAATACTACTACTACTTCTACTAGTACTACTACTACTACTGCTGCTACTACTTCTACTGCTACTACTGATGTTGCTGTTGCTACTGCTGCTTCTACTGCTTCTCTTGCTACTATTGCTGGTACTACTACTGTTGCTACTACTACTGCTATTACTACTCCGACTACTAATAATA
>OY856409.1:1568933071-1568985571 GCA_963693085.1 Alisma plantago-aquatica | reverse complement strand
TGATAAATATGTATGCTTGTTTACTTGCTCAAATATTACCATATAGTACTCTAAGTATTGTACTTGATGTTTGTCTCATGTTGTTGTTTTGCAACTTGCAAACATAATATAGAAACTCCATTACACAAACCTTGTACACCTTTTGGGGTAAGGACATGAGGTTAGGCATCCTACTTGAGTTGTCAAGGTAGGGTGGACCAAGTCGATTAAAGGGTTAGCTAATCTTGAGCACCCTTACGGACCCTTCCAATAGGAAGTTGGTCAACAGTCTTATGATATATGATGTTGTTGGTATAATTGGAGTAAAATGACATAAAATATGGGCTCTCACTTTATTAAATACTTAACTTGTTTATTCTTGTTTATTACTTCTACAACTCTTTTCAAATTATGCAAATCTTATGGATATGTATCTTTCAACCCTGTACTCAGCACCTTGTGTGCTTGACCCGCCTTATTTCATGTATTTTATAGGTTCAAAGATGGCTAGCAGTTGATGGGCTTGGTGAGCTCTGTCAGGTGTACTTATTGTAAGATCCCTATGTTGACCTAGAGGTTATACATTGTCCATATTTTGATAATGACTTAACCATTCCATTCATATGTATCTAATATGTGTATTCAAGATTGATTTTAGGCTTTAGGTACATGAAAAGGATCAAATTACACAAGCCCTAGCTTGTCAAAGTTCAAGTCAAATGCAATGCAAGTGTGCTACTAAGGAAATCACTTCAAACGATCTTAGAATAATTTTGTAATCACTTGTATTGATGATATGACTTGTAACTAAGATGAGAAAAAATATGTGGGACACTAAATACCAAGTTTTAATCACTTAATTGCCAAATTAGAAAATCGATCACAGGTTGTTGATCGATCGAGTTCTAATCTCAACCGATCCCATGGATTGATTTTCTAAAGATGGAAATCGATCGAGTTGTGCATTCATAGAACTCGACCAAATGACCTTCTAATCAAATGCAATTTTGGTTGATCGGTCGAGTTCTCCAGGATAAACTAGACCGATAGTTTGAAAATTGGGTTTGTTTTTTAGTCGATCTCGAGTTACCTTTATTGAAACTCGACTGAATGCACTGTATGAAAAATGTAGAAAAAGTGATTATAACTGTTGGTGACTTGTTTGGGGTGAAAATAGATCTGTTCCTTTGAGGAAAATGGCTATATTTTGGCCCTAAGTGTTCCCCAACACAAGGGAGCACCCCCAGCTATAAATAGGAGCCCTTGGAGTTCGTTCCAAGTTTGCTCATTCACTACATTCAAGGTCCTTGTTATAGTTGAGTGTGCTAATACTCCTTGAGCCCCTTTCTCTCTCTAGTTTACACTTCATTTCATGATTTGTGAGTGAGTTAGGCTTATTGTAAGAGAGCTCCACCTTTGTGCATGTAAAGCTCTCAATCTTCCACTACTTCCCTATCACCTTCTTACATGAAGAAAAGCTAAAGCAAGCTCCATCGAGTGAAGAAGGAGTTGTAGTTGGTCCTCTTCAAGGTTGTTGAAGAGGTGGTGATCTTCTCCAGGTGAAGGAGAAGGAAAAGGATGAGATCCAAGAGGACAAGCAAAGTCCTTCAAGACGGAAGACTTGAGCTTGAGTGGGTAAGACCTTGGTGAAGGCTGAAGACTCAAGCTTAGTGGGTAAGCTCCTTGGTAAGGTGGATATCTCCATGTGGTTGGATGGGTAAGTCCTTTGGTGGTCTATTGCTATAATTCTTATTAGTGATAATATAGAGAAAAGCACTTGAAAAATCCTAGAGGTTGACCTCTCTAGGTAGTGTACTGACTCACTTCTAGTTTGAAGTGTGGAACCACTCTACATCTCTTTGTTAAGTGCTTGCTATCAATATCTCTCATCCTTGCTATGCTTGTTAGATAGGATTTCAAATTGAAATCTAGTTATTTCTCTAAAATTGATATAATTTGAAGGTCTCATCTATTTTGTGAGAAATTTCGTATCTCTATTCACCCCCTCTAGAGACCTTAGATCCAACAAGTGGTATCAGAGCTAAGGATCTTCTCCAAAAATATCCCATGAGATGAGAATATGGGCGACAACCTACTTGGTTCACTCAACCTAGAGGGAGGCTTCTCCATGCGTCCTTCGGTCTTTGACGGCACCAACTTCCTCTATTGGAAGAGGAAGATGTGGTTCTACATTCAAGGGATGAACTTTGATATGTGGAAGGTGATGGTCATACCTTACAAGGAGCCAACCGGAGTTGTTGCCACATGGAGTGAAGCTGCTCTCAAGGAGGCTCAACTCAATGCAAAGGCCATTATCATCCTCTACGCAACCCTCACCCCCACAGAGTTCAACCTGATCTCATCATGGGACATCGCCTATGATATTTAGGACAATTTTTGCATCACATATGAAGGCACAAAGCAAGTCAAGGAGGAAAAGATCTACATGTTAAACAGTCTCCTAGAGAACTTCAAAATGGGAAAGAAAGAAGGCATTGCGGAGATGTATTCAAGACTCAATGTCATCATCAATGGGTTGGCTACATTGGGCAACACTTTGGATAGAGGCATCATCAACTCAAAGATCTTGAGAACTCTTTCAAAGAGGTGGGAGTCAAAGGTCACCTCCATTGAAGAAGTGAGGAGCCTTGGTGATATCCCAACTGAAGAACTCATTGGCAATCTTCAAGCCCATGAGCCTAGACTTGACAAGCAAGAAGAAGAAGCCAAGCAAGAAGAGAAGGAGGCTAAGAAGATCAAAGATAGTGCTTTCAAAGAACAAGTGGAGGTTGTCATCCTTCAACAACAACTTTCTTGTCAGACTTATCCCTCCTCCTATAGTGAAGATGAAGGCCCTAGTAATCATGAAGCTAACTACATCAAGGGCAAACACTTCAAAGGAAAGCAAGTCTCCTCCTCCTCTACTCCGAGATGCTACAAGTATGGTAAAAAATGGCACTACAAGAGTTAATGCCCAAAGTCAAGAAAGTCTCACCACAAGAGCAGCTCAAGGAAGGAAGAGGATTACAAGAAGAAGAGCAAACACACGAGGAAGGAAAAGAAGGAGAAGAGACACAAGAATGCAACTCATGTGGCTTGGGAAGCTTCATCTTCAAGCAGCTCAAACTCCGAAGAAGATGGAGAGTGCCACCTTACTCTCATGGCCTCTACAAGTGAAGATATTGGTGAAGTAAGTGAAGTTAGCTTGCATGAATTGCCTAAAGAAGCTATCATTGACATGCTTATTACTACTCGTTCATCTTTTGCTAAATGTAAATCTAAAAGAAAACGGTTAGGAAAAATTATTGATGATCTTTATGCTAAGCTTGAAATTTTGGAATTGAATGAGAAAACCAACCTTGAGAGTATTGATAATTTGCAAGGGAAATATCTTGATCTTGAACTCCAATACAATGGGGTTGAAGTTGAGAATGGAGTCTACCTTAAGAACATTGAGAATCTTAAGGAAGAAAACCAAAATTGCCTTAAAGAACTTGATTTGCTTAAAACTGAAAATGTTGATTTCAAGTTACTTATTGATGCTCATAGAGAAGAGAGAAATGTCTATCTCAAAGAGATTCAAAAGCTAAAATCTGAAAATGCTAGGTTGCTTAGTCAAGTAAATGATCTATCTTCTAGACTTTTATTTCCTAGTGTTAATGTTGCTTGTATCTCTCTTGAAAAGGATTCATATCTTAC
This sequence comes from Alisma plantago-aquatica, assembly GCA_963693085.1. Classification (NCBI taxonomy): domain Eukaryota; kingdom Viridiplantae; phylum Streptophyta; class Magnoliopsida; order Alismatales; family Alismataceae; genus Alisma; species Alisma plantago-aquatica. The sequence goes on along the minus strand of OY856409.1, from coordinate 1,568,981,893 downwards.
TAAAGTGTTATGTCTTGAGGTTGATCTTATGCATGCTAGATTGAATGATGATATATAGTTTTTCTTATACTATTATTTCTTTGAATGATGATAACCATATATTGAGAGCATCCCTGTAGAAATTCCTCAAGGGGAAGAACTCCCTAAATGAAATCCTTGACCATTCTACCAAACAAAGTGGTACTAGTGGTCTGGGATTTGTAGGGGGGCCTCAAAGGGTAAGAGTGAGGCTAAAGGTAAGAAAAATAGTAAGGATACCTCTTTCTTTGTAGGAGAGTCTTTGGGCACTGAGAATCCTATGGTTTGTTCTCATTGCAAATGTGATGATAATTATTCTACTTATTGTCCTTACAAGCCTAAGGGGACCAACCCAAAGATGAAATGGGTCCCCAAGCTAACTCCGGATCCCAAAGTTTGAGTTGGGAACTGACATTCTCCTTTCTTGCAGGAAAAAGATAGATGGATTGTTGATAGTGGCTGCACAAAGCACATGACCGGTGACATAAGCCACTTCAACAATTTCACAAAGAAGAAAGGAGGATCCATCATTTTTGGGGACAACAAGAAAGGTAAAGTCAAAGGTGAGGGTGATGTAGGTGAATCCTTATGTGTCAAGAATGTTCTCTTTGTGGATGGCCTACATCACAACTTAATTAGTAATAGTCAACTTTGTGATAATGGTTACTTTGTGTTATTTACCTCTTTTGAATACTTGATTCTAGATTCCCTCACCTACCAAGTTATATATAAGGGAACTAGAAGTAGTAATCTTTATGTTATTGTTCTTAACTCTATTAAGCATGTGGTTGGTAGATGCCTAGTAGTCAACTCAAATTATATTTCTATTTGGCACCACTATCTTGGTCATGTAAATATGCATCAATTAAAGAAGTTGAACAAAAAGGACTTAGTCAAGGGACTCCCTAAATTGGATTTTGAAAAGGATGAGGAATGTCAACCTTGTACACAAGGAAAGCAAACCAAGTCCTCCTTCAAATCCAAAGGATCCCTTAGCACTAAGAGAGCTCTTGATATTCTTCATATTGATCTATTTGGATCGATGAGAATGCAATCGTTTCGTGGTTCCAAGTATTTCCTTATTATTGTCGATGATTTCTCTAGATATACCTAGACCTTCTTTCTCATTTCTAAGAGTGATACTCTTGATGTTTTCTCTAGTTTTGCAAATGAGTTGAGAATGAAGCTTCTTATTGGATTGTTTCCATCCATAGTGACCATGGGGAGAATTTGAAAATGAGCTTTTTGAGCATTTTTTTGTCAAGAATCGGGTTATGCACACAACTTCTCTTCACCTCAAACACCTCAACAAAATGGGGTTGTAGAGAGGAAAAATAGGTCTTTATAGGAGATGGCTAGTGTGGCAACACATCCCATTATCACATAGATAACGAGGTGTTACGCGAAAACGTGTGGAAATCACCATAACCATAGTTAATCAAAAACACGGGTTAATTAAAACCGATTGCGGAAAACTGATAAACTGAGAAACATATTACATTCCAGCCCATATCCTGCAAGAAAACATGTTACATATATATCCATACAAGCCTGGATACATGTCCATAGCTTAGAGCAACAGCTGTCCTGTCATAACCATGAGTTCACCACCTGTTCATACATATAAAGGCCCATATCTGGTCAACAGCAGGATATACAAACATCATCGATCGTTCATCGTGAAACAACGTCAAAACACTGCCAAGGACCTGAGAGTACAGGGATGACTCTAGACTCTACAACAAAACATCCAAAACAGTAGCATCTCCAAAGCTTGCCTTCTACTGATCTTCTTGCTGCTCGGCCGCAACTCCGCGACCACCACCACGACAAGCTCGACCACCTAAAAAAAGGGGGTATAAACCAGCGGAGTGAGACAATTGAACATTATCCCAGCGGGAGGCATAACTCCGCGTCAAAACTACAAAACCTCAAATAAGCATTTATATGAGCAGATATACTGATAAAGAATATAACGGAACAATTATAAATAACAAGCCATCCTCAGCCTTACCAGTTGTACCAAAAGGGCATATAACCAACATATTTTCCTAATGGAACATAATTGACAAGATAGAATATATATAAACTCATCACAATAGAGTAGTGCATAAACAACTGCAATATAATTAAAGTTAATCTACACAAACAAGGCCTCAACCAATGTTTCGTGTTTGTCTTTAAGCAGTACATACTAAACGGTTGTATTACGTTTTATTATGCCCTGAGGAAATGAACCGTACTGTTCAAATCCAACCTTCGTCTACGAAGCCCATAGCCGGTGCCATACAAGGTCAATGGAAGAGCCGGAATCCAAGACCTTCTCCGCCTCATGTCCGTACATAAGTATAACATAAGCAGGACCGCAGTCTCATGCTTGAAGTGGTCATAGCCACAGGGTTAGCTCTTCAGGCTACCCTCTGCCGCGGAACATGAGTATACATGAGCAGGACCGTAGTCTCATGCTGAAGTGGTCATAAGCCACAGGGTTAGCTCTTTAGGCTACCCTCTGCCTAGCCCGCCTTGGTACAGGTCACGGTGCTAGTAAAACTGAGCCACATGTCTAAACATCGTGCTCTGAGCCATGAACGCATTCATGCTCAACATATCCTATATATGGGCTATGTTCACCTCGCCCTTATCATCACTGGGCTATGTTCACCTCGCCCTTATCATCACTGGGCTATGTTCACCTCGCCCTTGAGTCTACAACCATAGTTGTACTCTTACCTCCTCACTTTAGGCTAGGAGCAACCTCGCATATTCAACAATATGCGCTCCGGGTTAACCCGCAGGAGAACCCGTTTCATTATGGCCAGGGCAAACTACATGATAGATTCCACTATGATTAATTAGTATCTTTTAGATGGATTGCAAGATTCAACCAAGTTGTATAACATGCAAGACATAACAAAAGGAAAACAACATAAACTCAACATTATGCATTTCCTATAATTTATATCACACTGATCCATCCCAAGGATCTCACATCACATGTTATCACTTGGCCTCTTTCCAACCATCTAGATCCATCTCAAGGATCACCACATATCATGGGATCTCAATCCCTCATTATATAGTGACATAGCCTCTCAAGGCTTTCAACCTCATTAAGGAACATCATTCATAATACACCTGTCATCACAGTACTCACATATAATCATTTCTCATAGCCTTTCATTTGGCTAACAATACATGCATGGTTAGCACCAATCAATATTCAATGAAAGTAACCAAGAGACTTATCATTCACATCTCATATCTAGGGTTTGTTACCAAGAACCAATTAAGGTTAAGCATATTATTGATATAAGGACAATGCCTATCATCATGAGATATCATTGCTACAGATATTACTATATATTACCTGATAATTGTATGCTCAAGACACATTACTATGCAACTATTCATGTATCTTACCATGCCTTGACATCATATTAAAGAGAGACAAATAACACAAGCATTAACCTAGCCATTATTGTAACTATTAGGTGAGCAAGGTGTTATTAATACTACCAAGGGAAATCGCTAGCCAAGTCATCTTCATGATCCCAAGCTTCCTCACAAAAAGGTACAAAACCCTCACCAAAGATCCTACTCAGATTAGAGTTCACTCTCACCCAAACCAGGGCGTGCAAGGTCAGGCGTGCAGAACACCACCCTTGAAACGAAGGCAAGCGTGCAGCCCTGTTGGGCGTGCAGCTCCAACATGCACAAGGTCATCGGGTGTGCGAGCAGAACTCATGCGTGCTAGGCAAACAGGCGAGCAGGGTAGAGCATAGGCGAGCACCCTGTCGGGCGACACGCTCAGAGGGTGTCGGGTGAGCAGAGTAAAGCCGCGTGAGCAAAGCCTATCGGGCGACGTGGGTAGGTAGCGGGTGAGAACCAGCATCGGGCAAGAAAGGATGTCCGGGTGAGCAACAAGCACTGGTCGACACAGTTAGTGTCGGGTGAGCAAGGCGCGTCAGGGGGAAAACCGGGTGAGCAACACACTGAGCTATCGGGCGAGCTAAGCTATTGGGCGAGCCAAGGTATCGGGCGACAGGCCCACCGGGCGAGCAGGGCTACAGAGCGAGCAAAACCACCGAGCGAGCAGAACAACTGAGCGAGCAGAACAACTAAGTGAGCAGAACAACTGAGCGAGCAGAACAATATCGGGCGAGCAGGGTTAGGTTGCTCACCTCCCAAGATACAAAAAGAGAAAATGTGCTCACTCAAGTCGTGCAAGGCAACAAAACTATGGGGGCTATCGGGCAGCACCTCCATGAGCACCAAACTCTCAAGATACAACTACTCAAGGTCATCTAGACGAGCTCACCATCTTGCCCAAGGTGAGATGAGGGTATTGCCCGAGCCACTAGGTCATAGCTCACCTCAATCGAGTAGGAAAGAGGGGTGTTTCTCATGACACTAGGACCCCAAGCTCACTCATCTAGACTAAGGGGAGAAAGGAGTGTTGCTCCCTAAACCCTAGATATCAAGGATCGGCCAACATGCAAGATAGCTAAAGAACAACTCCAAACGTGCAAGGGCAAGATTAAAGCAAACATATATTGAAGGGAGAGTAGAGTAGTTAGGGTTAGAGTCATGCAACCCGCCTTAAGCTCCAAGGAAGAAGAACTCCAAGCTCCAAGAGATGTCGACCACCAAGGCTCCTCCAAGAAGGGTGTATCGGCCTCTACCTTCTTCTTCAAGGGTGTGTCGACCTCCAAGCTGCTCACACAAGGGTGTGTCGGCCACCTTAGCTCCTTCTTGAAGGGTGTGTCGGCCACCAAGCAAGGGGAAGAGAGGGTGTGTCGTGCTCAAGGAGAAGAGGAACTAAAGGGACCTCAAGCTAAGGAAGGGACAACCTATATAGATGAGGAAGGAGGAGAAACCAAGGTGAACCCTTGCTAGGTGTCGTCCACCCAAGGGACACATGTCCACCAACTCAAGCCACCTCTCTTGCAATCCATAAGACACTTGTCCAAAATGAGCACCATGTGTTCTCAAACATGACCAAGGTTGGACCAAGCACCATGGGCGACACAAGCCCACTCTAGGCCAACACAAGCTCTACTTGGCCGACACAAGGCCCAAGCAAGCCCAAATAAGGGACTCCAAGGCCCAAACAAGCTCAACAAAGGTCCAAAGAACTCACACAACAAGCCCAAGCCTTCCTCTCAACCCTAGAGGAAGCAAAGAGAGGGAAGAACACCTCTCAAGGTGACAAACTTGATCCCAAAACCCTAGACTTGGGTTAATTGCAAGTAGCACCCTCAACCCTCAACAAAGCACAACCAAACCCTAATCACCACTCAAAGGTGATTAGCAAGCCTCAAACCATCAAGGTTTAGCAAAACAAACAGGGTAAGCCCTAAACGCAGTTCAGGGTCCTTACAATATAACCCCCTTTAAGGGATTTCATCCCCGAAATCCGAAGAGAAAAGCGAGGGATACTTCCTCCTAATCTCTTCCTCAAGCTTCCACGTGGCTTCCTCAACGCCACGACGCTGCCAAAGGACCTTCACAAGAACCAGGTCCTTCCTCTTCAGCTTCTTGATCCTTCTGTCAAGAATCGCCACAGGACCTTCCTCGTAGGTCACATCTGCATCAAGCTCAACCTCAACTGGCTGTATCACTGTACCTGAATCTGGATGACTTTTCTTTAACATACTGACATGGAACACTGGATGTAACCTGTGCAACTCAGGAGGTAACTCTATCTCGTAAGCTACCTTGCCAACACGTGCTACGACTGGGTAAGGCCCCATATACCTGGGTGCCAACTTACCCTTCCGTCCAAACCTCAGCACACCTTTCCACGGTGAGACTTTAAGATACACTTTGTCTCCTACCTGGAACTCCAACGGTCATCGGTGATTGTCTGCATAAGACTTCTGCCTGTCTTGTGCCACTTTCAACTGTTGCTGTATCACCTTGATCTTATCTGTCATTTGCTGCACTAACTCAGGACCCAAAAGTTGATACTCACTAGATTCATACCAACACAAAGGAGATCTGCACTTTCTTCCATACAGAGCTTCATAAGGAGCCATATCGATGCTTCGATGATAGCTGTTGTTATAAGCAAACTCTATCAAACTCAGATGTACATCCCAGCTACCTAGGAACTGTAAAACACAAGCTCGAAGGAGATCCTCCACAATCTGAATAGTCCTCTCAGACTGTCCATCCGTCTGCGGGTAAAAAGCTATACTGAACCTTAACTGTGTTCCCAACGCCTTGTGCAACTGTTCCCAAAAACGACTTGTGAACTGAGGACCTCTGTCAGAAACTATCGTTGTTGACACACCATGCAAACGTACTATCTCATCCACAGACTCATGAAACCCATCACGCTTGTCGTTGCCGAACTCTGATCTGATCAACTATACCGCCTCATCTGTCTGCTGTGCATCCTTGATCTACTGCCTCAACGTAGGCTTGACTTGCATATGTGCGAAAAGACCAGATAACAGAGAAACTTCCATCTGCACATTCATCTGTCGCAGAGAAACAAACATATCCCGCCTATGGCAAACCAAGGAACTCAACTGTGCCTTCTTCAAAGAAAAAGAAGACTTTTGACTAAGTGCATCTGCTACCACGTTCGCCTTACCAGGATGATACTCGATAGTGCAGTCATAGCCGTTGATCAACTCCATCCATCGCCGCTGTCACATATTCAACTCGTGTTGCGTAAAGATATACTTCAGGTTCTTATGATCCGTAAAGATCTGACACACTTCCCCATATAGATAGTGTCTCCAAATCTTTAACGCATGAACTAATGCTGACAGTTCCAAATCATGAGTCGGATAGTTCTCCTCATGCTTCTTGAGCTGTCGCGAGGCAAAAGATACCACATGATCTTCCTGCATCAACACGCAACCTAAACCTTTCTTGGAAGCATCACAGAAAACAACATAGCCTTTCCCAGGCTCTGGCAAGATCAACACTGGAGCACTAGTCAGCTTCTCCTTCAGACTCTGGAAAGCTTGCTGACATCGATCATCCCACACAAAAGGTACATCCTTCCTGGTCAACTTCGTCATCGGTAACGCGATCACACTGAAGTCCTTGATAAACCTCCGGTAGTATCCTGCTAGATCAAGGAAACTACGAACTTCTGTCGGCGTCTTCGGCTGTTCCCAATCTGCAATAGATTCCACCTTCTTCGGATCTACCTTGACTCTTTCAGCGGATATCACATAGCCCAAGAAGGTCACTTCATCCAGCCAGAACTCACACTTACTAAACTTGGCATACAACTGATGTTGATGAAGAAGAGTCAACGCTCGACGAAGATGTTGATCATGCTCTAGTCTGTCCCGACTATAGATTAAGATGTCATCTATAAAGACTACAATAAACTGATCTAAGAACGGACAGAACACTTTGTTCATCAGGTCCATGAAGGCTGCAGGTGCATTTGTTAACCCAAACGGCATAACCACAAACTCATAATGACCATACCTTGTCCTGAAAGCTGACTTCGGTATGTCATCCGCCTTTATCCTCAACTGATGATATCCAGACCGTAGATCGATCTTCGAGAACACTGTAGCACCACGCAACTGATCGAACAGATCATCTATCCTCGGCAATGGGTACGTGTTCTTGATCGTGACCTTGTTCAACTGCCGGTAATCTATACATAACCGCATCGAACCATCCTTCTTCTTGACGAACAGCACTGGAGCACCCCAAGGCGACGTACTCGGTCGGAAAAAACCTTTATCCAGCAACTCTTACAACTGCTTCTTCAACTCTGCCATCTCTGCTGGAGCCATTCTGTACGGTGTTTGTGCAACTGGCTGCGTTCCTGGTACTAGATTGATCTCGAAATCAATCTCTCGGGGTGGGGGAACACCATGAAACTCCTCAGGAAACACGTCTGCAAACTCACGAACAACTGACACCACCTCAAGGCTAGGACCTTTCGCCTTGGCATCCACTACGGTATCTACCACGTGAGCTAAGAACGCCTCACATCCTCGTCGTAACAGCTTATCTGCCACCATAGCTGATACTAAGCACGTCGGAAGAATCTTCCTATCTCCCTGGAAGACCCACTTCTCTCCGGAAACATCAAACACTGCCTGCTTGGAACCACAGTCCAAGACAACCTTATACCTTTCTAAGGTATCCATCCCAAGGATAACATCGAAACCATGCATATCAAGTGGTATGAGGTCCACTTGAATGTGATGTCCCGAGAAAGATAAAATACAGGACAAACACTCTTCTCGAAGCAAAGAGGAACCATCAAGAGGGGTTTCTAACAACAAGCTATCCTTCTTACAGCTAACAGGTAAACGACAGTTCTCAAGCATACTATAGGCGATAAAAGAGTGTGTAGCACCCGGGTCAACCAGAACAGATATAAAGCAAGAAGAAGACATATCAGAATGAAATAACTCCATCTGACATGTCACTACTCGCGGGTTGACTACCGCCTCCGGCTGATTCATAGCGTAGAATCGAGTTGTTGCTTGCTATCCACGACCTCTGCTTCCCTAGACGATCCAGCCTGAGACGCTTGACCGCATCCCCGTCCTCTGCCACCACTGGGCTGTGGTCTCTCTGACCCCTGAAGGTTCTGTCTCGGCTGCTGCATCACTTCAACATCGTTGTAGGGACAACTTGACCTGATATGCCCTGTCTGACCACAGGCATAACATGTCCTAACATCATCTCGAGGCCTGGATGGCCCTGTCACCGCCACAGAAGACGAACTTGGTGCCTTAGAAGGCGAAGGAACATAACCTCTTCCTCTACTCATAGACCACTGAGACGGTCTACCAGAACCTCTCATCGCTGCCGGTGCCGAAAACCTGGGCTTCTTGAAGCCACCAAACCTCTGACTCTGAAACTGAGAAGGTCTTTTCTTAGCCATAGACTCTCTCTTCTCCCTAACAGAATGTTCGATCCTCCGAACAGATTCCACGAACGTAGCGAACCGTTCTCGATTCTCCAACGCAGAGACTGGTGTCGTCAGCTCAGCACTCAGACCCTTCTCGAAACGTCTGATTTGTTCCTCGTCTGTCGTCGCCATGTGAGGACAAAACCTCAACAGATCCATAAACTTAGCTTCATACTCGGTGATGTTCATCGTTCCTTGTCGCAAACTCTCGAACTGATGGATCTTCTCATCCAGATACGTCTTGGGAAAGTATCTGGCGATGAACTCGTGTCGAAACACTTCCCAACAGATCACCTCACCAGGCCGCTTCTCTTCCTCGATGGTCCACTAGTGACCAGCACTACCTTTCAGAAGGTAGATAGCATGCTTTACTTTGTCTGCTTCGGGGATGTCGAGGATCCGGAAAGCCTTCTCAAGACTTGTCAGCCATAGATCTGCATCCGCTGGATCAGCCGTTCCAGCATACTCCGAAGCTCCGACTCGGCGAAGCCGCTCAAAGGTCTTCCCAATACCCGATACTTCTCCATGGGGAACCTGTGCTCGCGGAGGAGGCACTGGTAATCGCTCAACCATGAGATTCATCATAGCCATCATCTGCCCCATAAGCTGTTGGTAGGCAGGATGTTCAAGAATGGCTGGGTCAGGTTGGGGGACCTCAGGCACCCGATCTTCATGTGCCTGTCCATCAGCTCCATCAACCGATGCAGCATCGATGTGCTCAGCAGCGAGTTCTTCATGGTTTCCAGACATCTTGGCTTTTCTTCCGCTGAGGGCAGAAGATTTCTATGAGGAAATCTGGAAAACACATAAGAACAACACAACCTAGTCCTAGATCCCTGTAGACTCAGCGAACCTAAAGCTCTGATACCAAACTTGTGGCAACACATCCCATTATCACACAGATAACGAGGTGTTACGCGAAAACGTGCGAAAATCACCATAACCACAGTTAATCAAAAACACAGGTTAATTAAAACCGATTGCGGAAAACTAATAAATTGAGAAACATATTACATTCCAGCCCATATCCTGCAAGAAAACATGCTACATATATATCCATACAAGCCTGGATACATGTCCACAGCTTAGAGCAACAGCTGTCCTGTCATAACCATGAGTTCACCACCTGTTCATACATATAAAGGCCCATATCTGGTCAACAGCAGGATATACAAACATCATCGATCGTTCATCGTGAAACAACGTCAAAACACTACCAAGGACCTGAGAGTATAGGGATGACTCTAGACTCTACAACAAAACATCCAAAACAGCAGCATCTCCAAAGCTTGCCTTCTACTGATCTTCTTGCTGCTCGGCCGCAACTCCGCGACCACCACCACGACAAGCTCGACCACCTAAAAAAAAGGGGCATAAACCAGCGGAGTGAGACAATTGAACATTGTCCCAGCGGGAGGCATAACTCTGCGCCAAAACTACAAAACCTCAAATAAGCATTTATATGAGCATATATACTGATAAAGAATATAACAGAACATTTATAAATAACAAGCCATCCTCAGCCTTACCAGTTGTACCAAAAGGGCATATAACCAACATATTTTCCTAATGGAACATAATTGACAAGATAGAATATATATAAACTCATCACAATAGAGTAATGCATAAACAACTGCAATATAATTAAAGTTAATCTACACAAACAAGGCCTCAACCAATGTTTCGTGTTTGTCTTTAAGCAGTACATACTAAACGGATGTATTACGTTTTATTATGCCCTGAGGAAATGAACCGTACCGTTCAAATCCAACCTTCGGCTGCGAAGCCCATAGTCGGTGCCATACAAGGTCAATGGAAGAGCCAGAATCCAAGACCTTCTCCACCTCATGTCCGTACATAAGTATAACATAAGCAGGACCGCAGTCTCATGCTTGAAGTGGTCATAGCCACAGGGTTAGCTCTTCAGGCTACCCTCTGCCGCGGAACATGAGTATACATGAGCAGGACCGTAGTCTCATGTTGAAGTGATCATAAGCCACATGGTTAGCTCTTCAGGCTGCCCTCTGCCTAGCCCACCTTGGTACAGGTCACGGCGCTAGTAAAACTGAGCCACGTGTCTAAACATCGTGCTGTGAGCCATGAACGCATTCATGCTCAACATATCCTATATATGGGCTATGTTCACCTTGCCCTTATCATCACTGGGCTATGTTCACCTCGCCCTTATCATCACTGGGCTATGTTCACCTCGCCCTTGAGTCTACAACCACAGTTGTACTCTTACCTCCTCACTTTAGGCTAGGAGCAACCTCGCATATTCAACAATATGCGCTCCGGGTTAACCCGCAGGAGAACCCGTTTCATTATGGCCAGGGAAAACTACATGATAGATTCCACTATGATTAATTAGTATCTTTTAGATGGATTGCAAGATTCAACCAAGTTGTATAACATGCAAGACATAACAAAAGGAAAACAACATAAACTCAACATTATGCATTTCCTATAATTTATATATCACACTGATCCATCCCAAGGATCTCACATCACATGTTATCACTTGGCCTCTTGCCAACCATCTAGATCCATCTCAAGGATCACCACATATCATGGGATCTCAATCCCTCATTATATAGTTCCATAGCCTCTCAAGGCTTTCAACCTCATTAAGGAACATCATTCATAATACACCTGTCATCACAGTACTCACATATAATCATTTCTCATAGCCTTTCATTTGGCTAACAATACCTGCATGGTTAGCACCAATCAATATTCAATGAAAGTAACCAAGAGACTTATCATTCACATCTCATATCTAGGGTTTGTTACCAAGAACCAATTAAGGTTAAGCATATTATTGATATAAGGACAATGCCTATCATCATGAGATATCATTGCTACAGATATTACTATATATTACCTGATAATTGTATGCTCAAGACACATTACTATGCAACTATTCATGTATCTTACCATGCCTTGACATCATATTAAAGAGAGACAAATAACACAAGCATTAACCTAGCCATTATTGTAACTATTAGGTGAGCAAGGTGTTATTAATACTACCAAGGGAAATCGCTAGACAAGTCATCTTCATGATCCCAAGCTTCCTCACAAAAAGGTACAAAGCCCTCACCAAAAGATCCTACTCGGATTAGAGTTCACTCTCACCCAAACCAGGGCGTGCAAGGTCAAGCATGCAGAACACCACCCTTGAAACGAAGGCAAGCGTGCAGCCCTGTCGGGCGTGCAGCTCCAACATGCACAAGGTCATCGGGCGTGCGAGCAAAACTCATGCGTGCAAGGCAAACAAGCGAGCAGGGTAGAGCATAGGCGAGCACCCTATCGGGCGACACACTCAGAGGGTGTCGGGTGAGCAGAGTAAAGCCGCGTGAGCAAAGCCTATCGGGCGACGCGGGCAGGTAGCGGGTGAGCACCAGCATCAAGCAAGCAAGGATGTCCGGGTGAGCAACAAGCACTGGTCGACACAGCTAGTGTCGGGTGAGCAAGGCGCGTCAGGGGGAAAACTGAGTGAGCAACACACTGAGCTATCGGGCGAGCTAAGCTACTGGGCGAGCCAAGGTATCGGGCGACATGCCCACCGGGCGAGCAGGGCTACAGAGCGAGCAGAACAACTGAGCGAGCAGAACAACTGAGAGAGCAGAACAATATCGGGCGAGCAGGGTCAGGTTGCTCACCGCCCAAGATACAAAAAGATAAAACGTGCTCACTCAAGCTGTGCAAGACAACAAAACTATGGGGGCTATCGGGCAACACCTCCATGAGCACCAAGCTCTCAAGATACAACTACTCAAGGTCATCTAGACGAGCTCACCATCTTGCCCAAGGTGAGATGAGGGTATTTCCCGAGCCACTAGGTCATAGCTCACCTCAATCGAGTAGGAAAGAGGGGTGTTGCTCATGATACTAGGACCCCAAGCTCACTCATCTAGACCAAGGGGAGAAAGGAGTGTTGCTCCCTAAACCCTAGATATCAAGGATCTGCCAACATGCAAGATAGCTAAAGAACAACTCCAAACGTGCAAGGGCAAGATTAAAGCAAACATATATTGAAGGGAGAGTAGAGTAGTTAGGGTTAGAGTCATGCAACCTGCCTTAAGCTCCAAGGAAGAAGAACTCCAAGCTCCAAGAGATGTCGACCACCAAGGCTCCTCCAAGAAGGGTGTATCGGCCTCCACCTTCTTCTTCAAGGGTGTGTCGACCTCCAAGCTGCTCACACAAGGGTGTGTCGGCCACCTTAGCTCCTTCTTCAAGGGTGTGTCGGCCACCAAGCAAGGGGAAGAGAGGGTGTGTCGTGCACAAGGAGAAGAGGAACTAAAGGGACCTCAAGCTAAGGAAGGGACAACCTATATAGATGAGGAAGGAGGAGAAACCAAGGTGAACCCTTGCTAGGTGTCGTCCACCCAAGGGACACATGTCCACCAACTCAAGCCACCTCTCTTGCAAGCCATAAGACACTTGTCCAAAATGAGCACCATGTGTTCTCAAACATGACCAAGGTTGGACCAAGCACCATGGGCGACACAAGCCCACTCTAGGCCGATACAAGCTCTACTTGGCCGACACAAGGCCCAAGCAAGCCCAAACAAGGGACTCCAAGGCCCAAACAAGCTCAACAAAGGTCCAAAGAACTCACACAACAAGCCCAAGCCTTCCTCTCAACCCTAGAGGAAGCAAAGAGAGAGAAGAACACCTCTCAAGGTGACAAACTTGCTCCCAAAACCCTAGACTTGGGTTAATTGCAAGTAGCACCCTCAACCCTCAACAAAGCACAACCAAACCCTAATCACCACTCAAAGGTGATTAGCAAGCCTCAAACCATCAAGGTTAAGCAAAACAAATAGGGTAAGCCCTAAATGCAGGTCAGGGTCCTTATATCTAGGACCATGCTTCTTGAGTATGATACACCTAAGAAGTGTTGGGAGGAAGTTGTCAGTACCTCATGTTTTGTGAAAAACCATGTTTTTACTCATCCTTCGCTTAAGAAAACCACCTATGAGCTATGGCGTGGTAGGAAGCCTTCTATTGAGTATTTCCACATTTTCAGATGTCCTTGTTTTGTTTTGAATACAAAAGATTCTCTTGACAACTTTGATCTGAAATCGTACAAGGCTTTCTTTCTTGGCTATAGCACTACTAGCAAGGCTTATAGAGTTTTTAATATTGATCTTGTTGAAGTAGAATAATCTATTAATGTAAAGTTTATTGAGACTAACCCGTCTATTCCCAAAGATATTGTTCCAAATGATGATGTTGTAGGTGAAGTAATTCCTATCCTTAAAGAACTCAACATCACCCAACAAGGAAAAGAGGTGGCTGCTCAAGAATAAGACAAAAATGATGAAAAGAAGGATCCAAGTCCCTGGTTTGCAAAGAATCATCTAAAGGAGCTAATTTTAGGCGATCCATTTGAAAGAGTGAAGATGTGTGATGCATTCAACAAAGAACAAGCCAACAACACCTTCATCTCACAACTAGAGACTAAAGATGTCAAAGAAGCTATTGGGGATGGGGAATGGATCCTAGCCATGCAAGAGGAGCTGGAACAATTTGAGAAGAACAAAGTTTGGACCCTTGTGCCAAGACCAAGTGATAGAAAAATCATTGGCACCACATGGGTCTACCACAACAAGCTAGATGAAAGAGGCAAAGTGGTAATTAACAAAGCAAGGCTAGTGGCTCAAGGATACAATCAGCAAGAAGGTATTGACTTTCATGAAACATATGCACATGTAGCTGGATTTGGGTCAATTCGTATGTTGTTTGCCTTTTCTAGTCATAAAAACTTTCTTTTGAATCAAATGTATGTTAAAGTACATTTTTAAATGGTACAATTGAGGAGGAAGTGTATGTTGCACAACCTCCGAGCTTTGAACATGATAGTCTACCTAACCATGCTTATTTGTTGCAAAAAGTTCTCTATGCACTCAAACAAGCACCAAGGACTTGGTATGAGAAATTAAAGAACTTTTTTTTAGTTCATGGCTATATCATGGGCAAAGTGGATTCTACTTTGTTTCTAAAACACACTTCTAACAATTTTCTTATCATTCAAATATATGTTGATGATGTCATTTTTGGCGGAACTAACCTTGATATTTGCAAAGAATTTAGTGGTCTTATGCAGAGTGAATTCGAGATGAGTATGATGGGTGAACTCACATTCTTCCTCAGCTTTCAAATCAAACAAACAAAAGATGAAAACTTCATCAACCAAGGCACGTACACCAATGAACTACTTAAGCGCTTTGGGATGGAGAACACCAAGATGATGGACACACCCATGTCAAAGACCGCCAAGCTTGATAAAGATGAAGAAGGTGAGAAGGTAGATGAGAAGCTCTATAGAGGTATGATTGGAAGCTTACTTTACTTAACTGCCTCTAGACCAGACATAATGTTTAGTGTTGGCTTGTGTGCTCGATTTTAATCAAATCCTAAAAAATCACATCTTATAGTTGTTAAGAGGATGTTAAGGTACTTAGCTCAAACTCCAAATTTTGGTCTATGGTATCCCAAGTCAAGGGACTTTACTCTTACTGCCTATAGTGATGTCGATTATGCAGGCTGCTTGATTGATAGAAAGTTCACAAGTGGCACTTGCTTCCTCCTAAGACCATTCTTGGTGTCTTGGTTCTCTAAGAAACAGAGCACAGTGGCATTATCAACCACTGAGGCTGAGTACATTTCAGGCAGGAGTTGTTGTGCCCAGGTCCTATGGATGAAGCAAATGCTCCAAGACTTTAACATTCATTTTGATGCTTCTCCTATTTATTGTGATAATACTAGTGCAATTAACTTGTCTTACAATCCTATATTACATAGTAGACCTAAACATATAGAGGTTCTCCATCACTTTCTTCATGATCACATTGCCAAGAAGGATATTTATATCACACATGTGGACACAGAAAATCAGTTGGCGGACATTTTCACTAAACCTCTAGCTAGAGAGCAATTTAAATTCATTAGATCAAAATTTCTTATAACTGTTTTGAATGGATCTGATATGCCTTCTAGCTAGTTTTCATCTATCCTATATGTTTTGCATCTATCTTGATCATCTTTGCTTGCTAATATGCTTAAAATTGTGTTTTCATGTTCATTTTGCCTTGTTTTTCTCTTATTTTTGGGTATTTTTTTGTAAAAGCATGTTTTATCACAAAATAGTACCCAATGATGAGTGATATGTTCCTAAATATGTTTGATATACATAATGGACTTGAAAAATAAATTTAATAAGCACTAAATTGGCTAGAAACTAAGTTTGATGGTTTTAGGTCAGGTTGACCATCGGTCGAGTTTCTCTAGGACAAACTTGATCAATACAAGGTCAAGAGCTTTTTAAAAAGAGCCAATTGGTCAAGTTTCCAGTTCACATAACTCAACCGATCAGCGGGCTGAAGCTAACTTAAGTTGGGTTCGGCCGACTATTCTCCCTCTCAACTAGAGAAAAGTTGACTGATTCCACTCTCTCAAGCCCTAAGCTCTCAACCCTCGACCTTCCCTTCCCTTACCTAGCCCTAATCCGACCTAGGGAGACCATCCTAGACCTTTCCCCTTGCTAAACCTAGGTGTGTGAATGTTTTTGGTGGTGTGTTTGGTGTTTTTGCTCTCTTCTTCCTCTCCGTTTCACCTCCATGGCTTCTAATAGAAGGAAGAGAGCTGCCCCTAGCAGTGCACCATCCACCTCCTCATCTTCCTGCTTGATTCCCTTCGATGAGGCCCTCTTTTTCTCAAATGAGGCTGTCAACCGGTATAAGGATCTTCTTCCACAGAGTCCTTTTCCATTTAGAGACCTTTTTGAGCCTAGCCCTAGACACCAAGCTCTCATTGATCAAGTGGCAAGGTTGCTTTCAGTTCACCACCTATCTACCCTGGGTGTCGAGCGTGAGTGCTTTCACAATTCCATGTCCAGCACGAAAGTCGTTCACGAATTCTATGCAAATTTACTTTGGAATTACGACTCCATTGTACTTCCTCCTAATACTCAAGTTATCCTTACTTCTATGATAGCTGGGAAGAAATTCCAAATCTCAGAGGATATCTGGAACACCTTTTTGTTAGGTCCCGATGAGAATGACTCCTGGCATAAGGATTATGGTGAGTATTTTGACCTGCTTGACCCTGAAGGTTTCTACAAGCAATACGATATTACACTTCCTGACATCCATCATTACTTGAAGAAACCTGAAGTTCCCTACAAGAAGAAGAGCACCCTACCCTCCTCCTCCTTAGATCTCAAGAAGCATATATTATCTCTAGTGGTCAACTGCAACATCCACCCCAAGAAAAAACAAATGGATATTGCAGAGAACATTGTGGTGATAATGTACTACATCTTAGAGAATGTCGGAGCCAAGTGGTCTAGATACATCCTCCATCACATGACCTACTTTGACTCTGGTAAGAACACTTATGGTACCCATCCTCCATATCCTACCTTGATATGTGGTCTTTTTCAGTTCTTCGTTGAGAAATCACTCTTCTCTGATTTCCACTACATACCTGCCCGGAAGGGAGTGTGTATCAGTGAGACTACTATCCTGAAATCCATGCCTATCCTTACCTCCCCCACACCTGGTGCCTCGCCCTTTGCCTCTGCCTCAGCTGCACCTGCCTCTACCTCAACCCGAGCTCCTCCACCTCCTCAACCTACCCGACCTAGTCGTGTCTCGTTCCGCGTATCAAATGAAGCCCTCATGGGTTATATGATACACCAACAAGCATACAACCTTCAGGTCCAGGAGAACCTACATCAAGATTTATGTTCAATCATGTCTAACATGAACTTATCTTGTGTACACCCATACCCCACCTACCATCCATACCCAGGCAGTGATTATGCATCCTATGCAAACAATCACTTTTACCTTGCCCCTCCACCTGCACCTAAGCCTTCCGTTGCTGCTCCCACACCCTCTGTTGTTGGTGGACCTGCTCCAATCATCCCACCTCTACCTACTGGCCCATTGGCCTCTCTACTTTCCAGTCTTGGCGATTCTACTCCTTCCTTCCCTTAGGCCAATGAGCTCTGTGCTCTTGGTATGACTTGGGATGAGCAGAATGCTCGTTGGCCCGGTCATCACTTCGGTCCTTCTGTTGATGAGGAGATGCCTGACCAAGCTGATGATGAGACTACTGATGTTGCTGCTGATGTTGGTGATGGTGAGGTTTCTGGTGCTGCATTTGATGATGGTGATGGATTTGGTGATCTGGTGGTGACTCTGGTGATGAAGGCGATGTTGTTACACCTTTAGACGGAGATGATGACTATAAGCCTGATGTTGAGGATGATGATGTTGTGGATATAGATAGCTTAGACGTCTATATGTTCTTAGTTTTTAGTCTAGTTTGCTGATCATATATATCTTTCTAGGATATTTTGTATTAGAAACATCTGGGCACATGACCTGAGTTGTACTATTTTATCTTAAGCTTTCATCGCTTTTGACTTGTAGTTGTTTTCATGAGAACATGCATTCTGAGTTGTAATCTATCCTCTGTGCACTTTTACACTTTAATCTGTTATATCTTATGAGTTGGTGCCATATTTCACTATATTTTGATTATGACTTAGCATGTTTGGCTCTCTCGTCTTTGTTTGATGTATGTTATGAGATTGCATGTTTTGGATATCTGCTTGGTTGTGTTTGGAGAGGACCTGCTTGTATGATATTCTACCCCCCTTCCTGTTTGATAATGTCAAAAGGGGGAGCGAAATTCAATATCTTGAAACTCAACCATATTGATATTATTGCTTATGTGATCCTTTTCTTGTTCATTATATGCTTTATCATGTTACTTGCAAAGGACCATATAGTACATGCATGCTTTATTGCTTTGTGTAGATAGACTAACTATGCAAGTTAAAGTAAGCATAGATTGAGGGGGAGCAATTCACACTGTTCAAATCTTGAATCCCCCTAATTCACAAAGCAAAGGTATAATTTCAATATCCTTTTCAACATGTTTGATGAATGGTTTGTCATTGTCAAAAAGAGGGAGAATGTTGACCTAGAGGTTATACATTGTCCATATTTTGATAATGACTTAACCATTCCATTCATATGTATCTAATATGTGTATTCAAGATTGATTTCAGGCTTTAGGTACATGAAAAGGATCAAATCACACAAGCCCTAGCTTGTCAAAGTTCAAGTCAAATGCAATGCAAGTGTACTAATAAGGAAATCACTTCAAACGCCCTTAGAAGAATTTTGTAATCACTTGTATTGATGATATGACTTGTAACTAAGATGAGAAAAAAATATGTGGGACACTTAATACCAAGTTTTAATCACTTAATTGCCAAATTAGAAAATCGATCACATGTTGTTGATCGGTCGAGTTCTAATCTCAACTGATCCCATGGACTGATTTTATAAAGATGGCAATCGATCGAGTTGTGCATTCATAGAATCAACCAAATGACCTTCTGATCAAATGCAATTTTGGTTGATCGGTCGAGTTCTCCAGAACAAACTAGACCGATAGTTTGAAAATTGGGTTTGTTTTTTAGTCGATCTCGAGTTACCTTTATTGAAACTCGACCGGATGCACTATACATAAAATGCATAAAAAGTGATTATAACCATTGGTGACTTGTTTGGGGGTGAAAATAGATTTGTTGCTTTGAGGAAAATGGATATATTTTGGACCTAAGTGTTCCCCAACTCAAGGGAGCACCCCCAGCTATAAATAGGACCCCTTAGAGTTCATTCCAAGTTTGCTCATTCACTACATTCAAGGTCCTTACTATAGTTGAGTGTGCTAATACTCCTTGAGCCCCTTTCTCTCTCTAGTTTACACTTCATTTTGTGATTTGTGAGTGAGTTAGGTTTATTGTACGAGAGCTCCACCTTTGTGCATGTAAAGCTCTCAATCTTCCACTACTTCCCTATCTCCTTACTACATGAAGAAAAGCTGAAGCAAGATCCATTGAGTGAAGAAGAATCTGTAGTTGGTCCTCTTCAAGGTTGTTGAAGAGGTGGTGATCTTCTCCATGTGAAGGAGAAGGCAAAGGTTCAAGATCCAAGAGGAGAAGCAAAGTCCTTCAAGGTGGAAGACTTGAGCTTGATTTGGTAAGACCTTGGTGAAGGCTAAAGACTCAAGCAAAGTGGGTAAGCTCCTTGGTAAGGTGGATATCTCCTTCTGGTTGGATGGGCAAGTCCTTTGGTGGTCTATTGTTGTAACTCTTATTGGTGATAATATAGAGAAAATCACTTGCAAAGTCCTAGAGGTTGACCTCTCTAGGTAGTGGACTGACTCACTTCTAGTTTGAAGTGTGGAACCACTCTACATCTCTTTGTCAAGTGCTTGCTATCAATCTCTCTCATCCTTGCTATGCTTGTTATATAGGACTTTAAATTGACATCTAGTTGGTGCTCTAAAATTGATATAATTTGAAGGTCTAATCTATTTTGTGAGAAATTTTGTAGCTCTATTCACCCCCCCCTCTAGAGCCCTTAGATCCAATACTCTAGTCTACATGAGCAGACTTGTACAATTTGACTCCTGAATATGTAATTGTAATCTTGTAATAAAACAAAGTTGATTAATAATACTTGTTGAATGTTGAGATTATGATTGGTGATTTTATCATGTTATCTATTCATGTATGCTATTCTTTACTCTTCCAAATTTGCACTTTGTTAATACCATGCTAGGGATGAACACCTAGATCCTATTGCCATTGCCTTTGTAGTCACTTGGAGTTAGGATTTGGGTAACAAATGGTTCCATGACAAACTCCTTCAAGGAGAAAGACTTGTCGCAAGAGTAGGTAAGTCCTTGGTGAAGGCAGAAGACTCATTGTAAATGTCGGTAAGTCCTTGGTGAGGTTGAAGACTCTTGGTCTTGGATAGGTAAGTCCTTTGTGAGGTTATTGACTCCCTTGTCCTCAAAGGGAAGGTCGGGTATCCTTGTCTCAGAAAAGGAAGGTCTTATTGTATCTCTTATAATAGAATATAGGAAGGTGCAATGGTTGAAAAATCCTAGAGTTTGACCTCTCTAGGTAGTGGATGTACACTCTCCTAGTTTGGAGTTTGGAACCACTATACATAGCTTGTGTTCTTATTCTTATTCAATCTTTCTCATCCTTGCTATGTATGTTTAGTCACACTAAAATATCATATATGCAACCTAAAACATACTTGTCCTCAAGTATGCTCCAACTCAATCTCTCTACAATTTTTCCACAATCAAGAAATGACAAATGCAATGTAAAGGTTGATTATTGCTGAATAGGATCAATAGTGACTAAGTTCATGCATTCCACCTCTCCTATCTCCTGCTATCACAAACCAATCATGAAAAGAGCACAAAGCTTATGAACTTCAAATATAGTGCATAAAACATACAAGTTATCCATATTTCTTTCATGTAGTTCTGGGTAAACCGTTTCATGATGGTGTTATTCAAGGATGACCAGGAGTGTTGTTTCACCTTCATCCTTTCAACCTTATGTTTTAAATCACACCAAATGACCCACGTGGATGTAGAAAAGGGAAAAATGAGCTAGGTTTTATGTTTCCTAGCTCAATGGGTATAAATATGGAAGAAAGGGTTGTGGTAAGATTTTCTAGTGCTATTACATAGAGCACTCATCTTTTCTTTATTTGAATGCTTTTAAACAAGAGCATCCTTTTATTTTTGTTTTGCAATTTTCTCTTTTTTTACTTTTCTTTTCTTTGCCCTTGGAGTATGTCGGGCATATGGTGGATAGAGTGAAGTGGGGAGATGGAGATGTGACCACCCCAAACTTTTGGAGGTGGCCACGACTGATATGTGCACTTTGGCATCCTTTCATGAGGCAGAGGGGTAAGAAGATGGTGAGTGAAAAGTCAGGTCAAAGAGGGGTCATAGGTATGATTCTCCACATAAGACATCCTGCACAAAAATTAATTCAATACTTCATCCTAGATATCACACCACATGAATGAAAAAGATGAAATTGATATTTCAATCAAGTGATTCCACAAACACTAAGCGTTCAAAGCTTGCTCAAGTTCACAACTCAACCAAATCAATCACCATCATAAGAGAGGTGATGTGCATGTAAAAATTCAAACATTGATACCACTTAGCAATAAAGCATGACATTTCACTTGCATTTGTCAAAGGTCATCATTTTTACTCAAAACAGTAGAGATTGGGTCAAAACACACTTTCTAGGCAAGAAATCTCAAATTTGGGCAAAATTGGCCAAAATGGTGCCAATTTGCCTTCAATCACATCTAAAACTACATTATTGAACTTAAAGCAGTAAAACTGGCAAGTCCTAGCTAAAACATGCAAAAATTACCAAAAACATGCATGATATGCAATGCATGGCAAGAAGAGAATTTTTTTTGATAAAATTATGCAAAAATTGCAAGAAAGTAAACTACATGACGTGCAAGTATGCAAAGAAATAAAGATGACTAAGGTAGATAGCAAAAACAAGAAAACAAAAGTGGATGTGGCAGGTGAAATGCAAAGTGAAACTAGGGCATACCTGCCCTACCACCCCCAAACTTTTGAATCATGTTGTCCTCAGCATGATCCTAAAGTTTAGGATGATAGGGTAGATGATCATGGCTCTCTCGAGGCTCCAGCGGTGTTCCTCCCTATGGTGGAGGATACGCGTAGTAGCTGCCACACTAATCTGCCTTCAGTGGTTGAAATTGGTCTGTAGCACGGCTGTGGTGGCTTCAGGTTGCATGGTTGTGCTGCCTAGCACAGTCGTGATGCAGTCCTTTGGCAGCTTTTCTCAATTTTGTTTCTGAATCTAGGGACTTGGTGTGTTTTTCATGCAAATGACCACGGTCGTATTGATGTGCCATGGCAGTGGTGGTCCCTGTAGCTGCTACTCTCAAAATGAGGAACATCAAACACTCAAAAACTTGATCCAAAGTGATTTTTCTTTGAATCCTTCTCTCAATTGTACTCAAACTTCCTTCATTTCACCCTGTTACCACCTGCACATCTCAAAATTACACAAATACTATCAAATACAAGTGTTTGTGTGTGTTTTCTTGGAAATTTTAAAAACAAAGCAAAAGTATAAAAAATGTAAGGTTGGGTCAAAAATTCCCAAACCTAGGTGGGTTGCCTCTCACAAGCGTTGAGTTTCTTGCCTTCAACTAGGCTTCTTGGTGATTCATCATTCATTCATCCATTTGGAATTCTCATGTGTCCATTCTTGCAAAACATGCATCCCTCATTTGCACTCAATATGTTTTCCTCATCCCTTTCATCCAATAATCATTACCAATTTCTTCACCTTGGCATCCTCTCAAATTCCCATTTGGACTTGTGAAGTGATCATGTCCAATATCCCTATCTCAAACTCGCCAAGTTGGGGTCTTGTACATGTTGATGTTGATTTTCATGTCCATGAATGAGATTGTCATAGTGCCACTGCGCACACGAATGTCGGCATCAACTGTAGACAAGAACGACCTTCCCAAGATGATGGGAATCTTCCTATCTTTTGGCTCCATATCAAGTACAATGAAATCTTCCAGGAACACCGCGCCTTTTTCTTTATCTATCATCACCAAAACATCATCCACTCTACCCCTAGGCACTTTTATGGATCTATCTGCCAACTAGAGTGCAATGTGTTGGCTTCAACTTGCCTAAGCCCAGCTCAACATAGACATTGTATGGCATCAAATTCACGCTAGATCCCAAATCAAGTAAGGGCCTATCTATGTGATGTCCCCCTATGTAACTAGGTATGAGTGGGGCTCCTAGGTCCTTTCTCTTCATGAGAAGGGAATGTTGTATGATGGAGCTCACTTGTTCAATCAATCTCACCTTTTTTGGAATCCTCCCCGTTGACCATCTTTTCACAGTGCATAGGTCTTTGAGACACTTGGCATATGATGGAATTTGTTTGATTGCATCCAAGAGAGGAATGTTGACCTTTACTTGTCGGAAGACCTCGAGAATGTCCATATTGTGCTTTTGTCTTCTTTTCACAACTGGGGGCTCATCTAGTGCTTCGGGAAACGGTGGCTCACTAGCTATTGGCCCACTTAACTTAGCATGATCTTCCTGTGGTGTAGCATGAGGTGGAGAACTAGGACTCCCAATATCAACATGAGGTGGCAAATGATCGTCTTCGGCAATCTCAATCACAACATCACCACTCGACTTCTTTTGTTTTGCTTTGTCACTCTTTCTTTGACTTGCGGGCTGCTCAAGTGTTTTCCCACTCCTTAGAACTATCACAGCACTACCTTGCTCGTCATGGGGAGGGGGAGCATGTTGTGGCTGTGGAGGAGGTAGGGGTGATGGTTGGTATTGAATTTGAGGTGGAGAGGGAAATTGAGGTTGGAAGGTGAAGTTTTGGGAAAATTGAGGTGGTGAAGGTGGTGGGGGAGTGTAAAGCTTAGGATAGCCTTAAATGGTAGATGGGCTGCACTTGCATGGGAGGTGGATTGTAGAAAATTTGGGAAGAGGGCATGGGTCCACTTGCTTCATTGTAACTCAAGATGGATTTTGAAGCTAATTTTTCTTCGTAAAGAGCAAGTGTGGAAGATAGGTGTTCTATCTTTTCTTCAATCCTTGCAACATCTTTTTGGACATCATTAAAGATCTTCAATCTAGAGAGAACCTCTTCCTCAAACCTTGAGTTGTAGCTTGGACTTTGCGGTTTTGAGTAGCAATAGGAGTAAGGTGTCTTCACTTCTCCCTCAAAGGAACCAATGTAGTTGACTGGATGACGAGGACCATTTCCTCCTTGACTTTTCATGAGTTTCATCATTTTTCCCATAGCCTTCATCGCTTGTGCATTGGGATCATTAGAAATAGAAGGCTCACTAAAGACCTGACCCCCATCACAAACCATGCTAGAAGCTCAGTTCCTTGAATTTTCTACCAATTGCTCAAACAACGGCCATGACTCCTCCTGTGGCTTTGTCATGAAAACACCTTCACAAAAAGAATCCACTGTAGCTTGATCCCTTGACGACAAACTGGAGTAGAATGCTTGTACAACCTACCACAAAGGCATCTCATGATGCGGGCACTCTCTCAACATCTTTTGCAACCTATCTCATGCATCATGGAACTTTTCATTACCCATTTGGCTGAAACTCACTATTGACCACCGCATTTGTGTCATCTTTATAATAGAGTAGAACTTCCTCAAGAATGCCATCTTCATCTCACCCCAACTCATGATGTCTCTCCTTGAATCATACCATTCCTTGGCCCTATCCTTGAGTGAAAAGGGGAACAATGTGAGTCAAATTGAGTCATCACTTGCCGTCGACGTTCTGAAGGTGGAACACATCTCTAGGAAGGCATCCACATGCTTGTAGGGGTTCTCACTCTCTGAGTCGTAGAAGGTGGGCAGGAGCCCAAGAAGACCTGGAGGAATAGAAAATTGCTCCCCTTGCATTTGGGTGACTCTAGATGCAATAGGTGACTGGTAGTTGCTCAGCATGAAGTAATCTTGCAAGGACTTGCGAGGTGCATTTTGGCCTTCCATCTTGTTTCCTCCTGAATGGCTTGTCACATGCACAAAGCACAATTAAACAAAAGAAAGCAAGTTAGCAAACCAATATACACAAAGAATGCAAAGAATAATGAATAAAGAATAGAAATGATGAGGGTAGTAGGAAAAGTCAAACCAAAACTAACTAGCTAGGTTGAGCGCCTCTAATCCCCGACAATGGTGCCAGAAAGCTTGGTGCGCTCCCGCTAATGGTGTTACACACTACTCAATTGGAGTTTTGAATAGATGCAACCCCGCGGGAGGAAGCACACAGATGGATTCATTTTTGAAATTTATAAAACCTAACTTAACACATACTCACACTAAAACAACTACACCCGCAAGCGCACGGGGTTGTGTCATAGTATAGGAAGGTGGGAAGTATAGGGTCGATCCACAGGGAAAAGAGGGGGTACTAGAGCTAGGTTAGTTTGGTTGGATTCCTACTGGATTTCATAGGGAAAATTACACTAAGGAAAGCAAGAGAGAAGCAAAAGAGAAATTAAAGAGCTAAGCTAGCATGAACAAGGCAAGAGCAAGGAAAGAAGCTAACTAAGCAAGAAAAGAACTAATTAAGCTAAGCAAGCACAAAACTAGGGTTTTAAGTAGTAAAGAGAGGTGTGGGTTGTTTAGGGGTATGAACTTGTCACTTAAGTTGGGGGTGACATATGAACATTATGATTCCATTTAGATTATCCAAACCAAACAACAAGTTAGAGTCTAATGAATTAACCTAAGCTACTAACTGGCCATGGATATGCTAGGTTGTGTATAGGGGAACTAGTCCCTAACACCCCCTACTACCCTTACGAGGCTCAATTGGGTTAGGGATTAGGTTCGATTCAAGTAGAGTCTAATCAAGTCTAGGTTTCTAGATTAGACATTCCTAGGGCAATTAGGGGCTGAGGGTAGTAATGGGGAGGTGAAATTAGGGTTTTGGACCCCAATTCTCCCACATTCTATGCTTGAGAAGGCTCCATGCTAATTGCACTAGAATTGTCTAATCTAGCTACTTAGATCTCTCACTTAGGTTTAGGGAGATTGATTAGGATGTAGGAAGATGGGAGGAAACCTAGGGATCCAAGAATTGGACCTAGGGGCAAATCCCAAAATTCAAACATATAAGCAATTTGCCTAAATTCCTAGGTGATTTCACACACAAACCAACAAGCAATTCATGGAGAATGAGATAGACATGGAATATAATCATTAACAAATGGAATTACAATGTTTACATGTCAGTTCCCCCCAAAATGGTATCAAAGTAACATAAATTCCCCCCAAACAGCCCACCCAAGGGGCCTAGCTACTCATAAACATGGAAAATAAAAAAAGAAAGTAGAAAGAGGTAGAAGTGGCCATGGAGCTCGGTGTAGACGAGGGATCTCCTCTCTCCAGATACTGCAGGGGCATCCTCGTTCTCCTTGGATGAAATGGTGTGGAATGATGGAGGGAAGTGTATGGAAGGCTTAGATATGGGGGGTTATGTGGTGGAAATGGTGAAATGGAGTGGATTTGAGGTGGATATGGAGTGGAATGGAGTGGATGGCAATTTGGAGAGCTAGGAGGGGGTAGAAGGTAGCTAAGGGTGGCCAACCTTGTCCCCCAGCCGCCACCTAGGTATATATATAGGTGTGGGGGAAGCATTAGGTTAAGTAGGGGCAATATGGGTAAAGCACTGTAAAAAAAGGTAGTTTTTGTGAGTAGCACGACCGTGGTGAGTAGGGGTGAGCACGGATGTGGTGAGTAGGGGTGAGCACGGCTGAGGTGGTGTACAATGGTCATGTCGATTAAAATGGTGGAGATCACATGGAGATGTAAATGGATGGCCACAGCCATGGGGGTCACCACGGCCGTGGTGGGGACCTTTTACCATGTCCATAACACTCACCACGATTGTTTTGGCCATATTCATCAAATTCTGGAAGTTACAGTGATTTTTTGTGATTGGGGCATGTCTACCACATCCGTGGTGGGGTACCACAGCTATTGCACTTGAGCATTGAACTTGATCATCCATGGAGGGTATTGCTGTTGGTATGTATGCCCTTAGAGTCGATCATGGGATGATTGGTGGGATACATTAAGATTGATTTGATAAACATCAAAGGCAAGCTTCCAATTCTTTCTGGTTCAGTCATATGAGATAGTGATAGAATAGATTGAATGTCTAGAGAATGACAGTACTCAATGACGTATGCCTTCAGGTTCAGGACCTGAACGATGAGATCATACGGATGCTAAGAGTTTGTACATTCTTGTTATGTCCCTAGTAAGATGTCATTGTGGAAGGTAGATAGACATCAATGGCACACAAGACTAGATTGTGGTGTTGGTTGATGACAGAATCTCATTAGTCATGGTATAGAGATATCAAACCAAACACATAGGTACTTGTTAGAGAACAAGTGTACCGGACAGACCCACCGTGAGTTTGACACATGGAACCATGACATGGTAGTCACAGTCAGTACTCATAGTGATGGTGGTGAGTGTGGGCACACTTTGACATCATCAAACGCAGTCCTGAAACATGGGTTGTTATAAAGGTGATGATTGGGTGGCTTTGACACATGGGGCTTTTGAGGGGTGAGTGATAGATATGGGATTTGTCCCTCCTAAGGGAGTTTGATATCCATGGCCACTTGATGAGTAGGATTGAGAAAGGTGTGCATGCATGTGTGAATCAGTATGTGATATTGATGTCATACATATCTCTTCCAATCTACTCTGAGATCAAGAAAGTGAATGAACATTGACAGGATGACTGTTCCATGCCTCGAGTTCATTCAAGATATCAGTGACAAAGGAATTATACATTCACTGTAACACCATTCACGGATTGTATGATTGAAAGTTGTTCTCCAACTTTCTATTTCACTTGGGTAGCACTGATGTGTGACTAGGCACCGCTCTTTGCTTGTGAAGTCATAAGTGTTATGGACTTTCACTGCCAACGTGAAATGGACCTGCAGGGTCACACACATAGGATTTAACCTGGAAGAGGAGTTTTGTCCACAAACAATGTTTAGATTGATTACTAAAGGAGTTTAGTAGTTCGATTAAACACTCAATCAATTGATAGCTCAATATCATAATGTTCAAGGTGTTTGACACATTGATTGGAGTATCAGATTGATTGAAACCGCAATTGACTGATTCTGCACAATCTGCACTCCCAACTGATCGGCTCATGTGATGAACCGATCGGCTGAGCTTGGTGAACCGGTCAGCTCAAGTGTTGAGTCGATCGGCTCATGGACAAGGTGAAATGATTGCTTCAAGTGTTGAAATGATCGGTTCAACTGGTGCAACCGAGTAAGTTGGGAAAGTAGGATTGGTGAGAATTTTACTTTCATTTCAGTTGCCCAATTTGATTGGGAAAAAGGATTGGTATTCGATACCAATTAGAAACAAAAGAAGGAAAGTCAATCGAGAACTGATCAGGACCACGAACCGACCGGTTCAGTAGTGAACCGATCGGCTCATGGGTCCCAACTGATCGGTTGAGGTGTCAACCGACCGGCTCAGGTCCCCAACCGACCATTTCAGTTGTGAAACGATCGGTTCAGGTTGCGAGTTGGTTGTTTTTTTTGTGTGGAAAATCTCGAACCCTTCTACTCCTGCTTTAGTCCCATATTGCCCGGGATAGAGAACCCTATCCCATGACCCTCCTATATATAGGGGTATTGGGGGCTTCTCAAAGTACAACTCAATGCAAACCAGTTGCTCTGCAAAGTTGTCGTTCTCTCTGGTTTTGGTAACTGAGAGAGCCCGAGCAAGTGCTACCCGATAAGGGAGGCACAACAAGGGAAAGACAACTGCAGTTGCGACTGGCAGCAGGAGAGTGTGTTGGCGACTAGTACGCCAACAGGAGGGTGCGACTCCTTCCAATTCCTTGTGGGACAAGGAGATTGGAGTTCCAGGTGGTCTGTGTGGACTACTTCAGAGGCGGGAGGTTTCTGCTGCTCGGAGGACAACTGTCAATCCCGTCAGTCCCGATGCGACCAGGAGCTGCACAGACACCGTCCAAGACTGGAGGTGAAGACCGCGCAAGCTGCAAGGTATTGTCACCGAGCAAGCCTCGGGACAAGGTATGATTCCACAAACCATCCTTTCCTATTGTATAGACATTGACGCGTTTCCTTGTTCTGGGTTTGGGGAGGAAAATTTTTGTTTCCGCTGCCTTCTATGCCTCCCCTATAACCCAACAGTGGTATCAGAGCCACGTCAACTGCTCTATATTTTAGAAATATCGATATGATCGATTTTGGTTTGTCGCCTTTATATATTGCATACGATGCGAATAAAATTGGCTTTATGCATGTCCAATCCTAAATCCACAAATCCCAATTACATATATGATATGTATTATTAATGCACTCGATACGTGTCGCCCTTAAACGAGTTTTGTGGTGGATTTATAGCGTGGTTATGGCCAATAAACCCTATCTCCAGATTATATGGTTACTTGGGTAAGAATCATGAACATGCCGCTCCACTTGTACGTTCCTACCATGTTCGAATACCTTGGCATGGCGTTGGTATGTTTGGTGAAGGTGGACGTTCACACAAAGAACAGGTCAAGAAGCCGCTTTGCGAGACTGGTGGTCGAGATAGACACCTCCAAGGATCTGGCTACTTCGGTCTTAATTAATGGCAGAGAGTATGAGGTCATATACGAGGGCTTGCCATGGGCCTGTGCTAGATGTGGAAAGGAAGGGCATATATCAAAGAACTGCAGGGAGCCAATCACGACAGAAGGAGCTAACAACGGGCAGTCCATGGAAAACCTGCAAGGAGAACCACGGTCCAATGGGTTTGAGAAGCCAAACGAGTGGCAGAAGCAAAGAACAAAAAAGGCGAGTAGGAGAAGGATGGCTACGCATGCTACGGCCAATCAAGAACCATCCACAACAGGACATACAAACCGCTTTGCGGGACTGCAATAGGAAGAAGTAGAAGAAAGAGGTGAGGAAGCGGTTGAGGAGGTTCCTAGGAGGAAAAACTCGAAGAACGTGGTGGTACCAACAAAAATTTGGCGCAAGAAGAAATTGACGAACAAGGAGGGAACAACGGCGGTAGAAAAAGAGAAGGAAGCAAGTGGTACATCCGGTAGTCCCCGGAGCAAGAAGCAGACGCCCAAGGAGAAACACACGCTAGTGAATCCTAAAGTAGATGAGGTGATTGTGGTAGAGGAGGAAGCTGAAGTTGAATAAATTGAGGTTGAGATGGAGGAGAATGCCGCCCCACAACACAATAAGGACCCTACTATCTCATCACGCCTGAAGAAGGACAAGAACAAAAAAGGAACGAGAGACAAGGAGAAAACCTTGCAACCACAGAAAGCTGGCATATGCAGCAGGACTCAAATGAAGAGGAAGGGCAAGGCCAAACCTCCCGACCCAATAACAAGGAGGAGAAGCAGCAGATTCAGTCTTCAGGAGACAAATGAAATAGGTTTGCCAAGCCTGATTCCAAAGACCATTGATGTGGTTGGGACAAACAAAGAGATGACGTTGAGCCTGGAAGAACCCATTACGGCAGAAAGAAGAGAGGGTAGAGTAACAGAAACAGACACCTGCTAACTCCGACCTTGTTAAGACAAACAGAGGTTATCTAATGCGTTTTATGTGTTGGAACGTTCGCGGGATCGGAAACAAAGATCGTTGTGCTATGGTGTCGAATTATATGCGAGAACATAAACCAGATATAGTAGCTATTCTTGAACCCAGAATCAGCGGAAGATCAGCCATCAAGACTATCAAGAGCCTGGGGTTCAATTACTCACATTGCGTAGAAGTGTGCAGTTTTGCAAGGGGCATATGGATTTTCTGGAAGGGAGGGAAGAATCAAGTCCAAATCATAAGTAGCCACCGCCAATTCGTTACATGCAGATTCGAGAACAAGGTGGTTGCTATGTTTGTATACGTGAATCCCCATATCTCAGTGAGGAAACTCTTGTGGAAACACATTATTGTAGCTAGCGAAAACGTCCAGGGACCATGGGTTGTGATGGGAGATTTCAACACAACCTCATCACCGGAGGAGAAATCTGGAAGTGATAGATATGATTTCACTGAGGAGAGAATGTTCAAGGAAACAACCATGGAGGCAGGACTCTCTGATCTAGGATTCTCTGGCCCTCATTTCACTTACAAGCATGGTAGACTGCAGGAAAGACTCGATCGCACGCTGGCCAACGAAGCTTTCATCAGAGAATTCCCAGAATGGTTTGTGGAGCATTTGCCAAGGGTTTCTTCAGACCATTGTCCGCTACTTCTCAAACCACGTAGACATGGGGGGGAAAAGCGTCGTTTTGTTACAAAGGCTTCTTGGAATGGCAACGAAGTTTTTAGACACTTGGTTAAGGAAAAGTGGGCCAGTTCTGTAGATTTCTATGCATCTCTTCAGACACCAAGGTGTGATTTGCTTAAGCTAGAAGACTATGAGAGGAAGCATCAATACAAGGAAAATCGGAGGCTACAGCGAAACATATCCACCCTGCAGCATATGCTTGCGGAACAATACGACTCCTTCACTGACGAAATGTGTGTTGATATGCAGGATGAACTTCAATCTCTTATCAACAAGGAGGAAGACGACTGGAAACAAAAGGCACACATACACTGGCTCCAAAATGGTGATAACAACACCAAGTTCTACCAGGCGTGGGTGAACCAGAGGAGGAGATAAAACATGGTTACATCTCTCAAGAACGACGCCGGATGCTGGATATCCAATGAATCGGAGGTTATGGATATGGTCGTCACACATTTTCAGGACATTCTAACTGAGCCACCAAGAGGAAACATGTCGGATAAACCTAACATTCTCGGAGCTTTCTGTAGTCCCTCGGCTAGGGACATGAATTACACTGCATGTACACCACCGCAAGAGGAAGTGCTAGCTACCCTGAAGCGAATGACGCTGTTCAAGGCGGCAGGATCCGATGGAGTCACGGTGGAATTTCTTCAAGGAAACTGGGAAGCAGTAGGACAATCAGTCACTTATACTGTACATAATTTAATTGCAGGGAGACGCCCAAATGACGGGGTCTGCGATGCTACGATCATTCTTATTCCCAAGATGTCGCGCCCGGAAAGATGGGAGCAGCTCATGCCAATATCTTTAAACAACGTCATTCTAAAATTAGCCTCCAAGTTAATCGTGGATCGGTTGCAAAAGTTCATACCTCACTGGATATCTGCCAAACATAGTAGCTTTGTTCCAGGAAGAAGAATCACAGACAACATTGCGTTAGTCCAGGAAGTTATCTATAACATGAGAAGTCGGAGAGGAGCCAAGACTATGACCATCAAGGTCGACTTGTCCAAGGCGTACGATAGAATGTCATGGAGGTTTGTCGAGGAAACTTTGCGGATGGTGGGTCTCCCTGCGAACATTCGCCAGTTCATTATGTTCTCCATTACATAAGGTAGCTCAATGGTTGTTTGGAATGGTAAACAATCCCGGCCATTCAGGGCAAGCCGCGGATTGCGCCAAGGGGATCCAATTTCACCTTACATTTTCGTCCTCTGTCTAGAGAGACTAACCCAGATGATACAAGAGAGGGTTGCCAATGGGAGCTGGAAACCGATCAAAATGGGCAGGACTGGTGTTGAGATTGCCCATGTATGTTTCGCAGACAACCTTATCCTTTTTGCTGAGGCGAGCCATCAACAGATGAGGAATATCCTGCAGTGCTTCAAGATTTTTGGAGAGGCATCAGGTCAGATGATATCGGCTGCTAAATCTCATATCTATTTTTCTAGGAGTGTGACAAGAACCGTGCGACAGTCTATCAAAGAGCTAAGCAAATTCCATGTCACTAATAATCTGGGTAAGTATCTAGGTGTCCCAATCTTGCACTCCAAAATCAAAAGACAAACCTACTCAGACATCATTGACAAGGTAGAAGGGAAAGCTCAAGCCTGGGCAGCAAAGTCACTCTCCTTGGCAGGGAGAGTGTGTTTGGCGGAGTCCACTTTAACTGCCATACCAACTTACATGATGCAGACCTCCATTCTCCCACTGAACTTGTGTGACAGGATTGACGGCATTATTAGAAGATTCATCTGGGGCGGAAGTCTTAAGACAAAGCATGTGTCATTGGTGGTGTGGGATAAGGTTACAAGTGCCATATCAAATGGAGGTTTGGGCATCAAATCCATGAGGGAATGGAATGAAGCTCTGCTGATGAAGAACTCTTAGGAGGTGGCGGTTGGGAGGAACTCTATCTGGTGCAAAACAATCTCCACTCGGTTCAAGAATGCAGTCTGTGGGAAGAAGGTATCAGCTTCAAGGCTGGGACAAGCGGCAATTGTTGGAAAAAACTTTATCCTTGATAATTCAATGATGATTCTAGTGGGAGGGACAACGATCAACGTATGGAATGACATCTGGGTCGGAGAAGGAATTATACTTAAGGAACACTGCAAGAGAGAAATCCCTGAAGAACTAAATGACTTGATGGTCAGTTGCTTAGTGCTGGAGATAGGTGTATGGGATAAGGATTTCTTAAACTATTGGCTGGATGAAGAAATGGTGCGAACCATCATGGCTTTGAACGTCCCAGACATAACTAACAACAGCGATTGCAGAGCATGGCTCCATACGGCAGACGGTAACTATTCCTCAAAATTAGCATACCATGTTCTAAGAGCAGGAAAGGAGAAGGTGTGACAGGGAGATTGGGGCACAATATGGAAACTAAAAGTTCCAGCAAGGATACGTATGTTCGCTTGGCTAGTTCTCCACAGAGCACTTCTGACAAATGAACGTCGTCTGGCGAGGCACATGACCATGGATGGCTTGTGCCCTAGATGCAAGAAAGAAAATGAATCTATTATCCATGCACTGAGGGATTGCGAGAAGGTCAAGGCAATCTGGAATCACTTTATTAGCTCGGGTAAACTGGTACAATTCTTTAGGCCAGCCAACATTGAGCAATGGATGAAAATAGGACACGGTGAGTTGAATATCATGAAAGAAGCATTCTGGATAATCTGCTGCAACGTGTGGGGTGCTAGGAACGCAGAGATTTTTGAAGGTGCAGACTGGCGGAGGGAGCATCAACTCTGATATATCGAGAAGGAAACTACACTTATCACTGAAGCTTGGGCGAGGAACAACATAGTTCAAAGGCCAGCGAGAGCGTGCAACTGGAAGACTCCGGAGCTTGGCATGATCAAACTGAATGTTGATGCGGCAGTTCACAACAAGGAAGCAGCGGTAGCGGCAGTAGCTAGAGATTCTAATGGACATTGGATCGGGGGTTGGTCCAAGAAGATAGGATATACCTCGGTCACGTCAGCGGAGTTAGAAGGGATTCATCTAGCTCTCGAGAAGGTTCGAGTAAAAGCATGGTCCAATTGTATAGTGGAAACAGACTGCAAGATGGCAATGCAGTTGTGTTATGAGGAGACAGACAGATACCCACAATATGCGTATTGGATGAATAGAGTGAAAAAGGAGATGCTAGAAGATGTGAAAGTAGAATATGTTGCTCAGGAGTGTAATTCAATAGCTGATAAACTGGCCAAAAGCCAACTCCACTGCAGGTCACAACAATAGGCTTTCGACACACCTCCCAGTTGTGTCACGAGCATATACAATAAAGAAGGTCCTTCCGACCATGTGGCAGCAAGCCATGGAGGATACCGTATGTGTAGAAGGAATGTAACTACCTGTACAACCACAGTTGAATAAATAAAGTAGGTTTGTCTGTTTCAAAATAAAAATAAAAATAAACCCTATCTGTGTATGGTTGTATGTGGTTGCTTGCATCTCGGTCTGTGCACCGATCTTCCTTCTCCTATTCCTGATGTAACTCAAAATAATTCAAGATTTCTTTCCTACCTTTGCTCCCCTCGAATGTAACTCGAGGTTTCTCTTTTTACAATGTAAAATAGGATAGAATTTTATTTCCTGTTATGTCAAAGAACGGAGGACATCCTGACGACAGCTGAGACGATTGGTTCAAGGCGTGAACCAATCGGTTGACGTTCTAGACGATCTGTTCAAGGTGTGAGCCGATCGGTTGATGACCAGTTCGAGGAGCAAGACGAGAGGGTGGCGGCCATGATGAGATGCACGACAACCAGGCAAACCGATCGGTTGGAGGAGCCAACCGATCGGCTGGTGGCACCCATACGACCGGGCCAGAACGAGCAAATCATTCATGTGATGAGTTGATCTACTCAGAAGGCAAAGCACAGAGTTCATCTTGTACAGGTTCCATGTGATGTAGACCTAGATGACCGTGATTTCTCTTGGCTCAAGGAATCACATTAGGATGGCCATAATCATCGCTTGTATCGTTTTGCATGTTTTATGTGGGATATAGCATGTATATGATATGTACTATGTATTGTGGTGATTGGATATGTATATGTATATAAAACCAAATCCCTCATTAAATATTAAGTTTTAGATGCCTTCTAAATGCGACACACATAAAAAGCTTGATCGACCAAGTGTGGGCATGCCCAAGCGTGGTGCACCGTCTATCTCGTGGAAGCGTGAAAGATGGATATGTGGGTATGCCCAAGCAGGGTGCATATTCATCGTGTTGGCTTTGGGTCGGACTTAACAAGGTGACCTAGATAGGATCTAGCACCTTGAGGCATGGAGATTATCATGGCAAGGAGTTGCATATGACATCTTATCAAGAGTTGCATATGATGCAATTGGAAAAAGTTGCCTACCTGAGAGATCTAAGTTGTGGGTGACAGCCCTAGCTGGTCCATGACTTAGAGGATTTCAGGATCTTGCCCACTAGAAGGTTGTACGCTGCAATCTTCCGAATTGATGGTAAGGGCTATCAATTTGAAGTAAAATAGTGGGAGCGATAATTAATTAAAAGCCTAATTATATCGTCAACTTTTCAAATCAATCAAATAAGTCAAAAATGAGTTTTTGGACTAAAATTGCATATTTCCTTTTGTAGTACAAATGACAACAAACAACAATCACTTTTCTTTGCGATCGGTCCTTGAAAAGGACAAGCTGAATGGGACAAACTTCCACGACTGGTATAGGACATTGAGAATTGTTCTCACTCAAGAGCGAAAGCTCTATGTCCTGGATAGTCCAATTCTAGAGGAACCTGCTCCTAATGCACCAAAGATAGAAAGGGATGCTTACAAGAAGCATTCTGATGATGCCATTGATGCAAAGTTCTTGATGTTGTGCTCTATGAACCACGAGTTGCAGAGACAACATGAGAACATGGGTGCCATTGAGATGATTCAGCATCTCAAGAACATGTATGAAGATCAAGCACGGCAAGAGAGATACAATGTCTCAAGGGCACTGTTCAAGTGCGTCATGACAGAAGGAGATCCAGTTGGTCCTCACACACTCAAAATGATTGGGTATGTGGAGAATCTGATAAGACTGGGATTTCTACTGAGCCAAGAGTTGGCTACTTACGTGATACTGCAATCGTTGCCAGAATCCTATAGTCAGTTTGTGATGAACTACAACATGAACAACTTTGATAGGCTACTGTCAGAGTTGTTGGGCATGTTGAGGACAGCCGAGATACAGATGAAGAAGGACAAGCCTAAGTCTGTGATGGTGATCACGAGCAAGAAAGGTACGTCCAAGCGCAAGGGCAAGGGCAAAGCTAAGAAAGGTTCTAATGCTATCCAGGAGCCTAAGTCGTCTTCAGCTCTCAAGGCCAAGGGAGGCGTGACCAAGAAAGGCAATTGCCACCATTGTCAAAAGCCAGGACATTGGAAAAGGAATTGTCCTCTCTATCTGGAAGAACAAAAGAAGAAGGAGGCAACAAACGTCTCTACTTAAATGTGTCATGAAAATAAACTTATAACACTTTTGAGGTATATGATACCAAGATATAAAGTGTAAAGCACTCAATAAATGGGGCAAGTGTTGCCTCCATAGATAGGAGTACTTTAGTTTATTTTCAGCCTAAAAGGCATGTAATAAAGTTATGAACTGCTATTTCATATTTTCCAATAAATAGAAACACTTTATTTTTGGATATTGTATGACAATGATGGCAATCAATAAAGAGATCTTTCAATTTCTAAAGATATGATCTTTGTGGCAATTCCTTGTTTATCTTGTGGTATTTGATATGCATAAGATAAAATGATACCTAAAAGTTATAGATAACTCAAACAATCAAATTAGCATCAATCGTGAGAAATTCATTTCTAGTTTCCATGTGATGGATAAATCTAGACTCTTTTGGTTAGAGAACCAGTAAGAGACATGAATATCTTGGACATGATTAATCAATCTTCACTAAAGGTAGTGGGAGAATGATGATCCTAATAGGTATAATACATGTGATGTATTTACATACCTATTGGAACGAATGCTAATACTTCAAATGGTGTTTAGAGAAATACCAATATGAATATCTTGAAGTGTTCAAGATTATCATAGATGAAGTGCAAATTTGGTAAAGTGTTAATTCTTGATGATATCAATGAATGAAATACTTGGACCAAATGTTTGAGATCCTTATGAGTGATTATGATAGTGTATCATAGTGAACTCATGATTAAGGCATGGTGATATCTAAATCAAGAAGGAATCATACTCTAAGGAGTTAGAGAATGATTATCAAATAACTGAATTCTTCTTAAATAAAGAATATGCTTCACTAATAAAAGAAATTAAGAATCACAAGGGTTGTGAGTTCTTATATCCTTAACAGATATGCCTCAATTATCTATGTGATGAGTTGTTCATGCGATGAGTCAACTATCTAGATGAATATGAGGAACCGAATTTTGAGTTATGGTTTATGACCATTACATCCTAAATGACATCCATGTGAACCATAAGGTATGATCTTGATGGTAGCACCCATTGGAATAAAATCCATAAGTGCAAATGAATCTTAAGTGTTAAGACACATGGATAACATTTTCAGAAGGATGATGCTTGTTGATTGCAACTTAATGACTAAGACATTTTCCATATGGATACTAAAACCGCATTCCTATGAGGAATAAAATAAGGATGTGTACATGACACAACCTATAAGGTTATGAATCCACTAATGCAAATGAAGTCTATAAGTTACAATGGACTAATCAATGTGATTGATTGAGTACAAGCAACTTAGAATTGGATCTTTACTTTGATGATATAGTCAAAGGGTTTGACTGATATGTTAAAGATAAAGAAGGGATCTGTGATTTAGTGGGAGAATATTCACATTCCACATGTTGATGTGAAATGGAAATGTTCTAGAATGGAAATACAAAAGTGGAAATATCTTAAAGGAAGATAGAGATGTTTCCTATGTGATAGGAATCGAGATCTATAGAGATAGTTCTCGAAAACCTCTTGACCTGAAAAGAGAAAGCATACATTGGCAATCTGTACTGAAGGGTTCAGTATGCACAGATTCAGTGGGAGAAAACTTGTCCATGTTACATGGAGTTAGTATCCCAAGGCCAAGTGTCCAATTCTTATGAAGAATGGGAACACTAAGAATAGATATGGATCTATCATGTATGTAATTATCCCATTATCTTGCATGTATAGACATGGAAAGAACAAAATGCATTCATCATCTTGTATGTATGACATGGCAATATGATGTGCTCATCCTGATAACTCGTATGTGAGACATGACGAGTGGATGTCTGTCTAGTTCCAGTAAGGGTTACTGCAATACCATGAGAGCTTGATAAGTACTTGAGAAGTACTAGTTCTATGGAGATAAGGAAGAGTTCAATGTAAAGAGTTACATTGATGCGAACTTCCAAAAGGATAGAAAATTAATCGCAAAATATATATAGGATATATAAAAGTGAAAGTTTGTTGATAATTGGAAGTGTTCCAATAAAACCATTTAAAAGGGAAATGTTGAGTATCTATGTGTTAGAGAACAACAGTGGATACTATATGGATCTGGAAGTTCATGAGATGAACTTATAGATATTCCACTCATTGATGACAAGTATGGACTCCTTGATCATGCAATGTGGCTAAAGGTTAGCAAAGGAATACTAGATCGCATATTACGACAAATCCATCTCATACGTGTGACGTACAACGAAGAGATGAGAGACATGCAGTTCAAACTGACTTTGGCAAGGTGTTTCCATAACTCACTATGTTCGCGCTAGAGCACAATAACATGTGGGACATGTTTTAAGATCACTATGAATATGATTCAAGGGTGATTGGCTCGCAGTGCAAGTGGGAGTCTGTTAGTATGTATGCCCTGAGAGCCGATCATGGGATGATTGGTGGGATACATTAAGATTGATTTGATAAACATCAAAGGCAAGCTTCCAATTCTTTCTGGTTCAGTCATATGAGATAGTGATAGAACATATTGAATGTCTAGAGAATGACAATACTCAATGACATATGCCTTCAGGTTCAGGACCTGAACGATGAGATCATACGGATGCTAAGAGTTTGTACATTCTTGTTATGTCCCTAGTCGGATGTCATTGTGGAAGGTAGATAGACAGCAATGGCACACAAGACTAGATTGTGGTGTTGGTTCATGACAGAATCTCATTAGTCATGATATAGAGATATCAAACCAAACACATAGGTACTTGTTAGAGAACAAGTGTACCAGACAGACCCACCGTGAGTTTGACACATGGAACCATGACATGGTAGTCACAGTCAGTACTCATAGTGATGGTGGTGAGTGTGATTCTTTGACCTAAAATCACTACACTCAACACATGTAGTTGGGCACACTTTGACATCATCAAACGCAGTCCTGAAACATGGGTTGTTATAAAGGTGATGATTTGGTGGCTTTGACACATGGGGCTTTTGAGGGGTGAGTGATAGATATGAGATTTGTCCCTCCTAAGGGAGTTTGATATCCATGGCCACTTGATGAGTAGGATTGAGAAAGGCGTGCACGCATGTGTGAATCAGTATGTGATATTGATGTCATACATATCTCTTCCAATCTACTCTGAGATCAAGAAAGTGAATGAACGTTGATAGGATGACTGTTCCATGCCTCGAGTTCATTCGGGATATCAGTGACAAAGGAATTATACATTCACTGTAACACCATTCACGGATTGTAGGATTGAAAGTTGTTCTCCAACTTTCTATTTCACATGGGTAGCACTGATGTGTGACTAGGCACCGCTCTTTGCTTATGAAGTCATAAGTGTTATGGACTTTCACTGCCAATGTGAAATGGACCTGTAGGGTCACACACATAGGATTTAACCTGGAAGAGGAGTTTTGTCCACAAACAATGTTTAGATTGATTACTAAAGGAGTTTAGTAGTTCGATTAAACACTCAATCAATTAATAGCTCAATATCATAATGTTCAAGGTGTTGGACACATTGATTGGAGTATCAAATTGATTGAAACCACAATTGACTGATTCTGCACAATCTGCACTCCCAACTGATTGGCTGAGCTTGGTGAACCGGTCGGCTCAAGTGTTGAGTCGATCGGCTCATGGATAGGGTGAAACGATTGCTTCAAGTGTTGAAACGATCGGTTCAACTGGTGCAACCGAGCAAGTTGGGAAAGTAGGATTGGTGAGAATTTTCCTTTTGTTTCAGTTGCCCAATTTGATTGGGAAAAAGGATTGGTATTCGATACCAATTAGAAACAAAAGAAGGAGAGTCAATCGGGAACTGATCAGGACCACGAACCGACCAATTCAGTAGTGAACCGATCGCCTCATGGGTCCCAACCGATCGGTTGAGGTGTCAACCGACCGGCTCAGGTCCCCAACTGACCGTTTCAGTTGTGAAATGATCGGTTCAGGTTGCGAGTTGGTTGTTTTTTTTGTGTGGAAAATCTCGAACCCTTCTACTCCTACTTTAGTCCCATATTGCCCGGGATAGAGAACCATGTCCCATGACCATCCTATATATATAGGGGCATTGGGGGCTTCTCAAAGTACAACTCAGTGCAAACCAGTTGCTCTGCAAAGTTGTCGTTCTCTCTGGTTTTGGTAACCGAGAGAGCCCGAGCAAGTGCTACCCGATAAGGGAGGCACATCAAGGGAAAGACAACTGCAGTTGCGACTGGTAGCAGGAGAGTGTGTTGGCGACTAGTACGCCAACAGGAGGGTGCGACTCCTTCCAATTCCTTATGGGACAAGGAGATTAGAGTTCCAGGTGGTCCATGTGGACTACTTCAGAGGCGGGAGGTTTCTGCTGCTCAGAGGACAACTGTCAATCCCATCAGTCCCGATGCGACCAGGAGCTGCACAAACACTATTACAACCCACATTGAGGTTAGTCAATAAATACCTCAATTAGCGTGAAGTACCTTGATTAGTGCTAAGTATCTTACTAAACATCATGGATAATCAAGATAAGCTAAGATGTGAATCAATAGTTGAGATTTAATCATCTGAGGTAATTAATGATAATTGTAGTGTTAATCGTTAAGTTAAATATGTACCCAAGAAGAGATTAGTATTTTGATTAGCCGAGACAAGCTAATTAGCATGATTTCTTGCCTTGAGGTTGTAGAGAATCTCATGCTTGAAAAGTTGTAAAAGAAATCATTTCAATCGGACCCTCGAGGCAAAAGTTATAGCCTTTTTATTTTTCTTGGAAAGCGGCAGTCCTGTTTTATCGGGTGAAATAATTTGGGAAAGAAGAAGATAAGGGTAAGGGGCTATTAGTTATAGAAATTTGCAATCAAGTCCAAGAAAAATAAAAAGGCTATAACTTTTGCCTCGAGGGTCCGATTGAAATGATTTCTTTTACAACTTTTCAAGCACGAGATTCTCATTGGAATTTCAAACTAAGGGAGTAAAATCACATCACAATAACTTCATGTTACTGATAAGGACCAAACCCTAGAATGTTTAGTTGTAGTAGTTCAAGGGATGTCGCTAGTGATTTGACCTTGAATACTAGCATCTCTCTAAAACAAGATTATGAGATTTGCAATATGAAAGGTAAGCTGGCACTAATAAAATCCAGGGTTTAAAGGTAGCTAATCTGAAAGGTAGATAAACAATATGAAAATGACTTGGAGAAGGAGTGGGATATAAATATGAAATGTAATAAGTGTGTTTTGAACAAAAGGAGAAATATAATATAAGTGAAGTGTGTTATGAAATAAATTCTTACAAGTAATAACAGGACATAAGTAGCAAAGAATGAGGAGTATTACTCGATACATGATTTGGAGTTAGTTGTTGTAGTTCATGCTCTTAAGTCATGGCATCACTATCTTTATGATGTGACGATAGATTATCATCTTAGAAAGGCGAATGTAGTAACTGATGCCATGAGCAAGAAGTCTAGTTCAATAGCTGATGCATTCTCTATGGCATGTTTCAAGAGAGACCTGCTAGTAGAAATGTGGAAGTTGAACTTAGACTTAGGGGTGACAAAGCAGAGTGGTTTGATTGCACAGATGCAAGTCAAGCCTATCTTTTATGATTTGATCAAGGAACTTTAGCAGAGTGACAGTGGGTTGCAGCAGATCGTGCATGACATGACAGGGGGAAAAGACCAGAGTTCAGGTTTTCAGATGATGGTGTGTTGTATTAGCATGATATGTTGTGTACCTCGAGACAGTGATTTGAAAGAAAAGATTCTTGAGGAAGCACATGCATCGATGTACGCTATGCATCCACATAACACTAAGGTGTACATGAATCTCAAAGAGTTGTACTGGTCGTTAGGTATGAAAAAAGGATGTAGCTGAGTACGTGGCTAGATGTAGTGTGTGCCAGAAGGTTAAGGCTGAGCATCAGAAACCTGCAGGTACCTTGCAATCTCTTCCTATACCAAAGTGGAAGTGGGAACATACCACAATGGATTTTGTGATAGGGTTGTCCAGGACTCCTAAAGGTTGTGACTCGATATGGTGATTGTGGATAGACTGTCTAAATCTACTCACTTTCTTCCTGTTAAGTCAACCTTTGATGTTCCAAAGTTGGCTAAGATATACGTGGATGAAATAGTCAGGTTGCATGGTATTCCAGTTTCAATTATATCTGATAGAGATCCTAAGTTCACATCCAGATTTTGGAATCAGTTGCATCGTGCTTTAGGCACAAAGTTGAGATTCAGTACAACCTTTCACCCACAGACGGATGGTCAGTCAGAAAGGACCATTTAGACTCTCGAGGACATGTTGAGAGCATGTGTTCTGCAGTTCAGAGGAAGTTGGGAAGAACACTTGAGCCTTATGGAGTTTGCATACAACAATAGCTACCATTCTAGTCTTGGTACGGCTCAGTATAAAGCTCTATATGGTATAAAGTGTATATCATCCATATGTTGGTATGAGGTAGGTGAAAAGCATATTCTTGGACCAGAGATAGTGGATTTGACTATCGGAAAGATTGCAGTGATTAGAGAACAGTTGAAAGCTGCACAAGATAGACAAAAGAGTATGTTGAGAAGAGATGTAGACGTCTTGAGTTTGAAGTTGGTAATGAAGTGTATATGAGGGTTTCACCGTGGAAAGGAGTGTTGAGGTTTGGTAAGAGAGGCAAACTGACTCCTAGGTTTATGGGCTCATATCCTATCATTGAGAGGATTGGACCTATAGCCTATAGGTTGGAATTGCCATCTGAGTTGGCTAATTTACTTGATGTGTTTCATGTATCGATGTTGAAGAAATGTTACCCTAGTACAGAGGAGATAGTGAACTTAGAACCTGTCCGGCTCAGACTTGACATGTCCTATGTTGAAGTACCAGTACAGATAGTTGACCCGTGAATCAAGAAAACTCAAGAATCGCGAGATACCGTTAGTGAAGGTTTTGTGAAAGAAACCATAACCTAGAGGAAGCTACGTGGGAGCTTGAATCTGAGATGCGTAACAAATTTCCTTTTCTCTTTTAGGAATTTCGGGATGAAATTCTTATAAGGGAGGGAGATTGTTACAACCCACATTGAGGTTAGTCAATAAACACCTCAATTAGCGTGAAGTACCTTGATTAGTGCTAAGTATCTTGCTAAACATCATGGATAATCAAGATAAGCTAAGATGTGAATCAATAGTTGATATTTAATCATCTGAGGTAATTAATGATAATTGTAGTGTTAATCGTTAAGTTAAATATGTACCCAAGAAGCGATTAGTATTTTGATTAGCCGAGACAAGCTAATTAGCATGATTTCTTGCCTTGAGGTTGTAGAGAATCTCGTGCTTGAAAAGTTGTAAAAGAAATCATTTCAATCGGACCCTCGAGGCAAAAGTTATAGCCTTTTTATTTTTCTTGGACTTGATTGCAAATTTCTATAACTAATAGCCCCTTACCCTTATCTTCTTCTTTCCCAAATTATTTCACCCGATAA
This sequence comes from Alisma plantago-aquatica, assembly GCA_963693085.1. Classification (NCBI taxonomy): domain Eukaryota; kingdom Viridiplantae; phylum Streptophyta; class Magnoliopsida; order Alismatales; family Alismataceae; genus Alisma; species Alisma plantago-aquatica. The sequence goes on along the minus strand of OY856409.1, from coordinate 1,568,937,214 downwards.
AATAGGACTACCGCTTGAAAGCGGCGCACAGACCAGCTGCTAGCCCGATCGGCCGCAGTAGAGGAGAAATTAGGGGCGATTCTCGAACCCTTAGCTCCGATTCAGCCTGGCTTCTCCTTCCTCCTTCCTTCCTCCACCATCCCTACCTCCTTCTTCATCCTTGCCCTAGGGCGACACCCTACCTGCAGCCGACCTGCAGCAAGGAGCTGCGGCTGCACAACAGCCGGGAGGCCAATTAGGAGACACCTTGGGCACGACCAACAACACCAAACACTGCCCTTGACTCCGACCAAGAGCCCAAGGCAGGGAATCGTAGCATCTCGCCTCTATTGCGCCACCTGCGCCAACCTAGCAAGAGGGGCGACACCCTACTTTGCAGCAGCTGCACCTGCAAGAAGCAGTGGCCAGGAGCCTTATTTGGCACGGCCAACACCTTAGAAACGTCGCCTCGACTCCGTCTTGGTGGTCCATGTACAAATCCGCAGCCACCCGCCCACCTAAGCTAGCCGCCTAGCAACCTGAACCAGCGACAAGTAGCAGCAGGTCGTGGCTGCTGTGCGTGGCCTAGAGGGGGGGCAATTTTGGTGCGCCAAGCAGCATGGAATTGTCCCTTGAGTTCTGAATTTGAGCAAGGTTAGCTTCTATCCGCGATTCAGTTACCAATCAAATTCTCCTCGTCATCCTGTAGCGGTGCTTAAAGCAATTTGATGCAACAGGAATAGTAAACAAGTTAATCTAAGGTAGAAGACAACTGAAATCTGCCCGGAAACAGGCCTGGACACATTTCCGGATGAATCCGGACATCCCGAACCACTGTGAGTGGAGTTCATTTAGTTATCATCATATAACTCCTTCGTTGGAATTTTCGGTAAACTGTGCATTTTTGTACTGATATCAGTGGTTATCAGGCGTTTTATCAGTATTTGATGAAACTTAAATTTTATTTTATAAATTGCTTCGGTATGATTATACATGATCTAGAACAGCTTCTGATCAGTGTAGAACAGTTCAATGATTTTATTTGGTTCAACGGAAACCAAAAGTGCTTAATGCAATTGTTGAAATAGATTTAATTAACTAAAATATTGCTGCTGTGTATGTTTGAACAATACAGATAATTGACTTGCTCTATGAATACTCCTGTATATACAGAGTAGCGGTTGAAATTAGTACAGTTCATAAACAAGTGTATTAATCCAGTTGTATGTTCTAAAGTAATGAAAGATATAATTGTGTTATAATAGACTTAGGTGTCCCAACACCGTAGAACCCCATTGCGCGGCTGTACCTTTGGGGTAAAACGGTCAGCCCTGGGGATACGATCAGGCATCAGAGACTCATGTCCAACAAATACCAAATGTCTCGGTGACACGAAGTCTGAGAGGTAGGATCCCGGTCAGCCCTGGGGATACGCCCAGGCATCGGAGATCTGAGAGAATGTCCCGATCAGCCCTGGGGATACGCCCAGGCATCGGAGACTTAGAGACCCTCCGACTGTGCACTACAGGTTGCGGGAGGAGTCCAGAGCACTCAGAGTTAGTGCAGTGAGGCCTTGTGAGCCTGAGAGTCCTGTGCAGACCATGACGAGAAGTCAGACTTAGCATTTCCCGGGTGTGTCGCTAAGTCTTGTACGGTGGGATCGTAGTTCGCTACAGATCTTCATATGCAGAGTGCGCTGCATATGTTTGGGGCATAACTAAAATGTAATCGTATAGGATCACAGTAAATTTAATATGTTAGTAGTTTAGAATCTTCTGTGTTAGTTGTTAATAATTGCCTAACTAATTAAGATATGCAGTTCTTGATATTTAATGCTTACAGTTATGTGATACCTGCTGTTATATAGAAATATGAATATTGCCTGATAGAATTATTATGCCATTAGAATTGCTCAGTATAGAACTGTTCTTATGCTTTATTACAATTTTATATATCTGATGAGTTGTTTAGTGATAGCTAAATGAAAGGCTATTCACTGAGCGAGTAGGCTCACTCCTCTACTCAAACATTTTCAGGTCAACAACAGCATCAAGAATCTGAAGGATCTTTCCATCCTAGTTTTTGGCAGTAGAAGGTATATGTAGTTAGTTTAGTTAGAGGTCTCTTAGTCCTTTCCCCTCGGTCCTTGGGACATGGTGTGGGTGAGAGAGAGAGTATGTATGGCAAATGTGTAAAAGATGTAAATTAACTGTTATGTTTTACTTTCTGTTAAACAATGTTACATGTTGTAAACTCTGTTTATGTTCTCTAGTCAGTTTAATTGAAATACTTCCGCAATAGTTTATTATGTTTTAGTTTACAGCAATAATCCAGATATCATTACGAGGTTTTAAAAAAAGATTTCTCAGTGATTTGTTTATGTGATAATCCCTCCGTCACGCCCTAATCTCGTTATTAGTGGTTAGTGTGAGATCGGGGTTTGACAAACACCGTCCAAGACTGGAGGTGAAGACCGCACAAGCCGCGAGGTATTGTCGCTGAGCAAGCCTCGGGACAAGGTATGATTACACAAACCATCCTTTCCTATTGTATAGACGTTGACGTGTTTCCTTGTTCTGGGTTTGGGGAGGAATTTTTTTGTTTCCGCTACCTTCTCTGCCTCCCCTATAACCCAACAATTGCTTCAAAACATTCTTTGACCACTTGGAGTAGGTTGGGAGTGGTTTTGGCCTCATTTTGGGCTCCTCCAAGCTTGAGGAAACTCTAGATTGGGACATCTTCTTTCCATGCCATCAAGTAGTGGACAAAGTACCTATAAAACATGCAAAAAGCCTCCATAAGTGCATTTGATAGAAATATGCATATTGAGGGAAATAACATGTAATATAACAGGTATAGATGTTTGCACAATGACACAAGATGAATCCCTAAAATAGGATTGGATCACAACCCTATCTCTTGAAGTAATTTGAAGGTCTAACAAATCTTGTTTAAGTGTTTTTTTAGCTCTATTCAACCCCCTTCCAGAGCCCATAGATCAATCAGCCCCATCTACTATTGGCATGACCAAGGTGTCTGACCATGGTTGGAGGGGTGCCACATACCTCTACTGGCACCTAAAAGGCTAGGAAAACATAAGGTAGAGATTGATGAAGCATGGATGTGAAATTTGACATCCTCATATTTGACTTTTTTGCACTCTGGTGCCATGCACTAAGGGTGAGCGTGCCCGAAGGCACAGTGGTGCCCCATTCCAAGGAAGAAGATGACTCGTAGCCCTAGGATTGGCACAAGTACTCAAAACCATTGGATCAATGGTCTAGGGGAGCACATGACAATAGACCAGTAGGGCGTGGGCAAGGGCCGACTGAGCCCAAGAGAATGGTCAAAGTTCATGATCAAGATTAAGAAGGAAAAAGTCTAGAAAAGAGGTGAAAGTGCAAAAGGCATAATTTTCTCATCGATTATTCAATTTGGGTGAAATATTCATCTTTGGATTACAAATTTTACCCTCTATCTAATAGAGAAGTATTGAGATAAAGATTAGAATGTTTAGTGGTCTTAAAAACTTTTAGATACTCCAAAGTATATTAAGTCAGTCAACATTTTACAATTGAGTTCAAACTTACAACTTATTTCTCAAAACTCATCAGCCATTCTAAAACATCTAGTTAGTGATGTAGGTGATAATAGAGTCAAATTGAGTGCATTATGAGTCAATATGTGCATAGTTAAAGGGGAGAGAAAATCTAGGATGTTACATGTGACATGGTTGAAAATCCTAGAATTGACCCCTCAAAGTAGTGGACGTACATCTCCTAGTTTGGAGGTTGGAACCACTATAAATATTAGCCTTATTTTGGTGTTTGCTTAATATCTCTCTCCCTTTCTTCTCAATATTACAATAACTTTTAGCAATAACTTGAAGGTCTAATGTGTTTTGTTTAAGTGGTTTTATCTCTATTCACCCCCTCTAGAGCCCATAGACCCAACAATATACATGTGTCTCATGATCTAATGAATAAACACCATAAGACATAGGGGCACCTACATAAAAGATCTCATATTTAAAAATGGAAAGTTGGCTATTCTTTATAAGAAATTCAAAATTGGTCTAGTCAAAAAGAGATACATAAATAATGTTTTTATTTATGGCAGATACATAATAACAATTCTCTAAGTCTATTACAAGCCCACTGGGAA